>MU189375.1:39014-52387 GCA_016904865.1 Pissodes strobi | reverse complement strand
ACGATATGAAGGAATGTTTGATGAAAAATGTGAGGTAGTTTTTTTTTAATTTTCACTTTTCCCGAGCTTGTAGCTCGCAAACGGTTGCGAATTCGAAAAAGGTATATGGAATGAATGTTGTAGAGAATTTCATACGCTTTCAGGTTATATAAGAACAAATTTCCGTACGATACACCGTTTTTGATATATAAGCAAAAAACTCAAAAATGGAACCTTCCTTGTGCTCCCCCTAAGCTCCCCACCTAGACGTCAGGACTTTTAGTATATTTACTCCCTAAGTACCCAGAACAAGTTTCTGAAGAAATCGCTTAGGTCCCTGCTCACGCACTCTACACCCCCTTTTCGGCCATTCGTTGATTGGCCTATGACTAATATTATAAATGTGTTTGTTTCTTACGCTTTCACGCATAAACTACTCAACTGATCATTATGAAATTTTGTACAGATATTTTCAAGAGTATAGTACAGGATATTTTTAAGAATATAGTAAAGGACATAGGACACTTTTAGCTTTTACCCGCGGCTTCGTTCGCGTTGATTTTTTACGGTTAGTTTTAATTCTATTTTTTATTTTCTTGAGTTTTTTTTCTTGATTTTGGGCATGCCTTGGGTTAGTTTTGTTTCGTTGCGCCTCTGTAGCGAACGAATCGAGCCGAGGTCTATGCGTGAAGTGTAATATTAGACATTCTAATGCAAACGTTACAAATGTAAACATTAAACAACGCACTAAGGCGGTAACTGTGACGGGAATGTGTTTTGGTAAGCTCTCGAATATTGGGAATGTTGATGTTCGTCAGTTATTAGATTCTGGCTATCGAAAAGCACTAAAAGACTTTAACGAGCAAGTAAAAAAAATCGCTACATTTTGTCCCGTCTTATCGATTGTGTAAAATTTTGTGGCGTATTCGAATTGGCATTGCGAGGACATGACGGGTCAACGGAAAGTTTAAATCCAGGAATATACAGGGGACTTATTGATTTTGTATCAGAAATCGATATGGCTATGAAACAACATTTGCAAGGAAAAAATGTTTTTAAAGGTACGTCAAAATCGGTTCAAAAAGACATATTACATGCTATTTTAATAGTATGCCAAAAAGAGTTAAAAAAAAGGTTTCAGAAGCATGGTTTGTAGCGATTCAGTGTGACGAAACTACTGATGTTTCTACGCACCCGCAACTTGTTATTATTTTAAGATATGAACAAATTTGCCAAATTTACGAACGTGTTTGGAAGTTTTTGGAACCTGTATTTCACATAGTGCCATTGACATAGCCAAAGAAATAAAAAAAGAGTTGGAATTGCTTAATATTTCTGCAAATCAGCTAGTTGGTCAAAGCTATGAGGCCGCTCGGCCGTTATGTCAGGAAGGGAAGGAGGCGTTCAAAGCATTATAAGAAAAGAATTTCCGTACGCATTTCATGTACATTGCTATGCCCATCAATTTAATTTAATTTTACAGAAAAGTGTTTGTGTTAATAGTAATGTGACCAAGTTTTTTGCCAATTTACATGCATTTCCACCTTTTTCTTCGAGATCAGCAAAAAGAACCGGCCTGCTAGACGACATCGACATAGGGAAAAAAGGATTCCAACAGCACCAGCAACAAGGTGGAATTTTACCGCACGAACCGTGAGAACAATTTGTGAAAATAAAGAGCTTCCACAAAATTGTTTAGAAAGTATATTAGAGACCACCGGAAATGACCAACACAGTAAACCAAGCTGAGACATTAATGGGTTATTTAAATAATGGAAGTTTCATTTATTGGCTCACATTTTTTGCTCAAGTAATGCCCCATTGTGAAATCCTCTTTAAGGAATTTCAATCTCGGTCTTTGGATGCCGTTAGAATGAACGGATTTTTAAACAGTTTTGACAAAGCCATTTCTAATATTCGAAACTTAGATCGTCCAACTTCACCGCCGAAGAAGCGCAATCAGTCAATATCCTGTTCTGCACAAACAAAAGAAGTGTGCGATGTACTGATTAATAAGATCGTTTTCAGTTTACAGATAATCTTTTAGCTTCAAAACTTTTTTTTCTGAGAAATTCAACGAATATGGAATAGTTATTTGTGTATTTAGAGCGCAAAGTAACGGATTGCCGCTTGAGAAAGAATGTTACTGCGCGACGCGTAACGGAGCGCAGTAATCTTTCGAAAACGGCAATCTTACTTTGCGCTCGAAAAAAACACGGAACTTTTTCTACAGCCGCATTTTTTAAAATTAAATGCACATTTTTCTCTATACTTATTCTGAAATTTGCAAATGACTGTCAGATTTGATATGATGTTATATTCGGGCTTCGGGTATATTTAGAACAGGAGTGCCAGCAACAAACTGTAACAAACGTGTAAATTTTGCGATTTCATTTGAATTTAGTAACTAGTTATTTTGCGCTCTGCTGTAGAAAAAAAACTTTCCTACCAATGATTTTGATACCGTTACGCGAACCTAGAACTTTTTTCAGAAAGAAAAACTTAAAAGTGAATTGTGTGTTATTTATGGCAGAAAAGATTTCCATCATGCGGAAAGTGCGTTATAGTATATTAAGTATCAAGAACAGTAAGGACAGTTTACCGATCGACGACAATGTTGGAGGAGATCGGTAAACTCCTTACTGTTCGAGATGCTTATACTATTTTTTGTACGCCCATTATGAACAGAAAGATATTGACTAAGCAAATAATATCTTGAAAATGGTAAAAATTGTGTTTTGGATAATTATTTCTGCCCTGTAGATCCACTAAACCTTAAGTGGGTTGTGTTGTTACTATGGATACGTTTGCATGTAATTTTACTTTTTAATGTCACGATATTTGACAAACACGTAACTATTATTATATTAGTAGTGATTTAGAAGTATGAGTGAGTCTGAGAACGATAATTCTGATATTGAAGAGGCATGGGAAATAGGGTGCTCTTCAATAATTCCGGAGAAATCAAAAAATCGTTATGAAAAGACGTATAAAGTTTTCAAAAAGTGGTTTGAAGACATGGAAAGAGCTTAAACGAAAAACTCCTGTTGGCATACTTTGTTCAATTTTAGGTATTTTTTTTAGAGCATATTTAGAAAAAAACGAAACATATTTTAAAAATAGTCTAGTTTTTACAAAATACTGATGTTTCAAGAAAGGATCATCTAAAGATGATGCATTTTTTCTACAAATTATATATATTTTACTTACCGTTCAGCTGAACGGTAAGTAAATTACTTACCGTCGCGTTTTTGCTTAGCAACCAGTAAACTTAACCTACCGTTCTAAAACCAAGCACGGTAAACAATCCGAAATAGCATGGGCGTACAAAAACAATTGTACAACTACTTATCGATAGAAATCTGACTGAATGCTTTAGTGAAACTGTCATGTTATTAAAATTAATCTGTATGATTCTAATGACCAGTGTCGAAAGTGAACGTTGTTATTCTACATTGAAAAGGATTAAATGTTTACTGAGAAATACAATGCAGCAGGACCGATTAATTTCACTTGCCATGTTAAGCATGGAAAAGTTGATGATTTTATCAATAGCAAGCAGACTTTAATGCCCGCGTTATCGATGTTTTTCCAAAAAACAAAAATCGGAGAATAGATTTTTGTACAAATAAGAAATAAACTCAATGAATCGAGGAACCAACCACACACTGATTAAGTTTATAAATTTTATTAGGTAAGCGTATTTTTGCATTAATTTCTAGAATTTAAATTTGATGTTTCTTTCTCGCTTTGTATTAATATTGTATACGACCGAATCGAACCCCCGAATATAAGACATTGTGTAAGTTGTATTTTATTCTAAATTCATATTTTGGGTATCTTTTTTTCATCGAATTATGCTCCAAGTTAATATCCTATATAACGTTTTGCGTGAACACATCAATGATATGACAAAGCACTATTATCTTTTGAAAACGCGCGAATTGCCTTGTTTTTTAGTGATTTTCACCACTTTTGGGTAAAAATTGGGCATGGCACCTCAAAATTTGCCGTCTTCGGCGGGTTAGTCTCCGCAGCGCCTACGGCAAGCATTTTGATGGTGCCGCCCTCCCAGTTTATAAACCCACGAGCAGCCACTGAGCAGGACCCATCCAAGGTTTCGTCAACCATAATCGTATTTTCCATTGCAAAACGCCAATAATCCGGCTCGCCGTCTTCAGGCATACAACAAACTAAGAGACAAAATATTTTACAATGTAAAATATAAAATCTAAACACACAGTAAAAGCAAAATAAAATAAAATAATTGGTACAGCGAAGACAACATAAGGGATGTGGATTCGCTCCGATTTTTAGAGTTTTGTTTTTGCGATCTACTTTTAGACGTTCTAAAATATATGTAGTCATAGGTCATAGGGCTGTATCAGTATTAACTATTAAGATCGACATCGACAACAACCATCGTGCCACAAAGGCGACACTTGCTTCCGGTCACATACTAAGTTATTTATGTCGTATTACGATTTAAAAATCTTTTTTATCAATTACTGATTTAAAAAGCACTGATCTTGGGTATCCTTTATCAAATTCATATTATTTGGTTTATTATTGTGTATATGGCAGACTCCTAGAAAATATATTTTCTTGTAATTTGTTTGATTATCTAAAATGTTTGTGCTGAACGCCAGAGCCAGAAAAACTACTGCATAAAGTCGTGGGACTATATGGAGAACAGGTTAATCACAGTATGCGAACAAAATAACCTATGGTTACAAAAAGTATTTTACCCACACCGCAGAGTAAACAAATATTCCTGGACAGAAGCAACGAGGAATCTAAAATCAATAATAGATTACACAGTAACTCGACAGAAAACGAGCCTAATCTTACAGATCGTGAGACGCAGCATGCGGTGATTTCTACCTGTTAGGATCAAGTATAGTGTTTCCGAAAAAGTACAGGGAGGAAGAAACCACAAATACGGAAGAATGGGAAATGATAACAGAGGAAATGTTGTAAGTCGGATTGCTTGGATAATGAAATTACCCAAAACTTATACAAAACAATATTAGATAAAAATTACACACCATACAACCCAGGAACAATGAAAAACATTACCAATTTAAAGGAAGGTACCCGGACCCGGAAACATCCCAGCGGAACTCCGAAATTGCACCAGGAACTAACAACACTATTCCAGAACTGCTTGAATGGAAAACCAACTCTAGAAGAATAGATTATCGCTCTGATATCCACCATACACAAGAAAGGAGATAAATTAAACTGTGACATTTACAGTGGGATATCAGTAACAAGTACAGAGTTATTCATTATAAATGGACACCCCTTAACTTAGTTATTTTTAAAGATAGGCAGCTAATTTTTTTATCGACTTGTAGGTAATCATCTTAATTTTTTTATTAGTTATGAAAATATTATACTCATAAGCAAACGCCAATATAAAATTATATTTTTTTAAATGGAACTCCCTATGTATTATTTCATTTTTGGATTCTACTTAAAATTCTAAGCAATTTTATGTATGATGTTATATATACATCTAGATTAGTAGTTTCACAGCTATAAACGGTTGAAAATCGATACTTTGGCTACTTTTCACCTTGGTAGCAAGAAGGCCATTCAAAATGGAGTAAAATCAATTTCACATTCCTATCTTACCTTTCAAGAGCTATCTGACGGTAGTAACTGGCAGGCGGTACCATGGGTGCCAAATCTGGTACCTCGGTAGGTACCATCAGTTAGCACCATCAGATAGCTCATGAAAAGTTTAGATGGGAATGTGAAATTCATTTTACTCTATTTTATTATTATTACGTATAACATCATACGTAAAATATGCTTAGAATTTTAAGTAGAATTCAAAAATGCAATAATATACAGGGTGTTCCATTAAAAAAATGTACCCTGTATAATATTTTCATTAATAATAAAAAAAATTCTCTCTATCTTTAAAAATAACTAAGTTAAGGGGGGTGTCCATTTATAATGAATAACCCTGTACACTATGTAAAGTGTACTTCAAGATCTTGGCAAAGAAAACTGAAACAGAATACATAGACTTGAAAGCATGATTCAGGGCAGGGAGATCAATAGACCACTTATTCCCAGTTTCCCAAGTAATGGATGATTTTGTGCTCTGCTGTGCGAAGTTGTGTTTTACATCGGCTGTGGTTCCCGACTGTTTATTGCGTGATATACGTATTTTTAAATAGTGATTTTTGCAACACTCATTATTCTTATCGCAAGTTTAATAAGTTAAGTCTTATTTTTTATGCTGGTTCTTTATTTAACGATTTTATGATGAGTTTTAACTTATCTATTGTTCTCGCCTGATCTTGGTATGCCAGGAATTTATTTCTCCCAGAAAAAAATAACTTCTTTATTGGGCTGATAAGCTATAGGCCGTTTCATATAAAGAACGCAGTAAACTGTTTAAATTTTATGCAAAATCTGTTTCACATATTGCATTCAGAATATCATGTCTGGAAAGTGTTACATATGTAGCACTACAGTTTTTTTAAGGAACCTGTAAAGTAATCTGTGGATGTCTTTGGTTACCCATGCGACCACTGTAAAAAGTAGTCTGTCAAACATGCTCCGATTTGTCCCCTACAGAATTGCGCGCAGTTTTGTTGTCTAAGCGCATTATGGCCTTTTTCTGTCCAGACTGCTCGGCTAGTGTTAAGAAATTGCTGCACATAGTAGATCGAGTCTCTTCCATGGATAATGATATAGGCAGTTTAAAGGATGATATCGCGCAAATACCTGGGATCAATAACAAATTGACTGATCTTAGTTTCAAACTTGAAACTTTGGAAAACAGGCTTAACAATATTACCCAAAATACAAATCCAGATATAACTCCGAGCTTTTCTTCTCAATCTGTCATTGCGAACCATGATAGTATATGGAGTGAAATACAAGACCGTCAGAAAAGATCACACAATATAATGCTTTTTAACGTTTCTGAAAATGGGGAAGATCTCGAGGATATTGCAGTGGTCTTAAGCACATGGGCTGATAATCCCCCAACAGTCACGCAGTTTTCCAGGGTTGGTAAAAAGAATGTCAAAGGAGCTGGTTCGTTGAGGTTCTCATTGAGTTCTCAGAGTGAAGTCCTAGCTTTGATACGAAACGAAACGAGCTAAAAGGAAAAATCATTTATTTAAACCTAGACTTGACCCCTGAACAACGTAAGATCGAAAGTAAGGTGTGGTCTGATTTTAGGGAGCGTAAATCCAAAGAGGACACCAATGTGAGGTTAAGATACTCCACAGATCGTTGACAGTTCGGAAAACTAATCACTGACGGCCGATGTTGCGACCTAGCAGCTACTAATGATCTACAAGTTTATTACCAGAATGTACGAGGCTTCCGAACCAAACTTAATGAGTTATCTCATAATGTGGCTATAAACGATTACCATATTATATTGCTTACTGAAACAAATTTAACTAACGATATTGCAGACTCAGAATTGGGTATGACCGATTATAGAATTTTTAGAAAGGATCGTTCAACGGAGACCAGTGATAAACAATCTATGGGTGGAGTATTGATTGCAATTCATAAATCAATCTCTTGCCATGTAGTTCCTGCTAGTTCTACCGCCGACCTCGCCCGTTGAGAAGTACCTGATGCTCAGCGACAGTATTGCTTCCATAAATGATTCATTTCCTAACACCGACTTATACCTTATTGGCGACTTTAACCTTCCCAAGGTAATATGGATTGAGGATGAATTTTGTTCCAGAGCCATTATTCGTGACGAAGTATACGTTCCCCCACAAACCTTGGATTCAATCACGACGGTTACAGAGATGTGCGCTTTTCTCAACCTTTTTCAATTAAATAATATTTATAATAACAACAATGTTATTTTAGACCTAATATTAAGTAATGTAAAGTTTAGTGTAGACTCCTGTGATGCTTTGTTTCCTGTAGATAACCATCATCCACCCTTAGCGTTTAATATTTTAACTTATACAGAAAGCGCATACTACTAGTAGACGAGCTTATGAATTTTATTACGACTATAAATCTGCTAATTATTCTTCAATTAACATTTATTTAAGCTTTTTTAATTAGGATACTTTTCTCTCTAACATGAATGTTGAAAACATGTTAAATATGATATACTATATAATGCTCTTAATACTTATGTCCCCCTTAAAAGAGTTGCGAGTGGTAAATTTCCGCGTTGGTTTTCCAGAGAGTCGATTGGCTTGACAATTCAAAGGAAAGTGGCGCATAAAAGGTACAAATCAACCAAATCAATTCACGATTATCAATTGTTTTCAGACCTGCGGTCTCAATGTAGCCCACTTTCAAGGAGATGTTATAGGGAATTTATTGGAAATGTTGAATCTTCACTCCAAAGTAATAATAATACTTTTGGGGTTTTGTCAATTCTAAACGCAAAACGAATGAGCTCCACAATACACTACATTTGGATGATGTGGAGGCTGAGATGGGGCCGGATGCTGCTGACCTTTTTGCTGAATATTTTAGCTCAGTGTACTCACCTGATATTTCCGATACAATCGCTGAATCTTTTTCGATTAACAATATTAATATTACCAATCACTTTACCTTATTTCTGATATTTTCGCGGAGCTAGAGAACTTAAATATTCATAAGGGACCTGGATCAGATCATATTCAACCCCGCTTGCTTAAACAATGCTCATTTATGCTGTCTAGACCTTTATTTATAATTTTTAATGAATCATTAAGACAAGGATACATTCCTAATTTCTGGAAGACCATATTCGTGGTTCCTATTCACAAAAAGGGCGATAAGTCTGATGGTCGTAACTATAGGCCCATTTCTATCATTAACACCATTCAAGATTTTTGAAAAACTTGTAACCAAGTATCTCACTTCCTGCCTATCCCCAGAAATAATCACCGAACAGTTTGGATTCTGCCCAGGTAAAAATACTGAAATCAACTTATTATCATACTCCCATTACTTATTATCATACTCCCATTACCAAGGCCTTCGATAGCGTTCCATATTCCATATAAGTTTTTATTGTCCAAGCTTAATATAATGGACATCTCCGGTCCATTGTTAGGATGGATTGAGAGCTATTTGGTTAACCGAACGCAGGTGATACGAGTTAACAGCTTTTTATCGCACGAAATCTTAGTAACTGCGGGGGTTCCCCAGGGCTCTCACTTCGGCCCACTTTTATTTAATCTGTTTATAAATGATGTCTCAAAATGTTTTACTTCTTCCAAGTTTCTTTTGTTTGCTGACGACTTGAAACTGTTTAGGTCAATAACCACCCCCAATGATTGCCAACTACTTCAAGAAGACCTTAATAGTTTCACATTGTGGTGCAGCATAAACGGAATGGAGCTTAACGTTTCAAAGTGCAGTATATATGTTTTCTAGATCACGCCAGCAGACAGCTTATAACTACTTAATCGATGGCAATATCCTTCTGTGTACCCACACTATCCATGACCTGGGCGTTACTCTTCACCCAGCACTTACCTTTATTGATCATATTACAAACATAACCAATAAAGCTCTCATGATGTTAGGTTTCATTAAGAGGCATTCTAAAGACTTTTCCACTATCTCTTCCCTTAAATCCCTTTACTGTTGTCTTGTTCGACCATATCTAGAATATGCCTCATCAGTTTGGAATCCTCAATATGCTAATCATATTCATAGACTTGAAAGTGTACAACGCAAATTTCTTCGTTACATGAACTTTAAATTTTTTTAACGGCTGTGAGTTTAATTATGAAACTCTGTGTCAGAGACTAAATATTTTACCACTGTCTGTGAGAAGAAAACATAGAGACCTTAACAATTTTTTTAAAATTATTAATTCATTTGTCGAATGCCCATATTTGCTTGCAGAGACCTGCTCCCACCAGACAGACCAGAAGTCGACAGACGTTCCATATCCCATTTCACCGCACCAATTATGCCGCACATTCATTTATGTCACGCTCGTCTAATCTCGCCAATAGTCAATCCGATTTAAACTTTTGTTGTAGTCCTAATATGTTTAAAAGACAATTAGCTCGTCTAACCGGCATGGCATCTGATTATTTTTTTTTTGGTTTTCTGGCTTAATTAGCATAATAATTTGTACAGGTATAGGTGGATTGTTAGGACTATTTTCCAAGAAAACCCAGGAAAACGTTTACAGCCTTTATTATTCTTATACCTGCAAATGATAAAAATACAAAATGTAAGTTCATAACCCAACGACAATACGGATAATGAACATTCAATAATAATGATTTTAATTAATCGTATCTAATAGATACCTACCTAACACCAGGCGTACAATTTGGTAAACTATCTTAGTGATCACCACAATGGCTCTTAACACTTGCGAACTAGAATCGAAAAAGAACATTTAAGTGTATAAAGATGTGCATGTCAGTTCTAACAAAAAATACTTATTAGACGCCTGGTACCATTTGGTAACGATAACCGTAACCTAAATATAACTGAAATATATAAAGGTTTAATATAATAGAAATATGATCAAGATATTGTCGGTTCTGCTACATCATGCCCCTTCAGCTTACAAACAATCGACCAAGAGTTTGCAAGTTAACCTAAAAGTGAAATTTATTTAAATGGGACACATGGAAGGAACCCCGTTCCTTGTGAGATATACGTACAAAAACTAATCTTCTTTTTAACTTTATAGGGACCCTCATAAAGTAGCAGAAATTTTTTTGTTTCCGATCTTAGTGAAGATGATATAGGATTGTCGCGTAACAAGACGTACTCCCCTACCTCAAATGATGGCGGAGGTCGAGAAGGATGACGGAGAGTTCGGCGAGCTGCCTTACTTTCCAACGTTTCCTTCGCTAGGATCAATTTTTGTTCTACACTAACTTCTTGATCATTATCTTTAGGAGGACAACACGATTTCGGTAACAGTGATGGACGCTCAGTCCCGAATTGTAATTCTATTGGAGAATATCCAGTTGATTCGTGTATTAGCGGATTCAGAAACACAGAAAATTTTTCAATCTCCCAAGCCCACCGAGTTTGATGATCTGAACAATATGTTCTACACAATCTACCCAGTTCGCGCATTACCCGTTCGCTTGGATTTCCTTGTGGTCGACGCACCGAAGTGAGCACTATTTTAATTCCCTCTTCAAGCAATGTTTTGCGCCACAGTTTTGAAGTAAATTGCGTTCCCTGATCGGTTAGAATAATCCCGGGTTTCCCGACTTTTAAAAAATAATCTTTTTGCAGTCTGTTGAGAATAGCTTTCGTTGAAGCACGTTTTAAAGGGATAAAAAGCTACAAACTTCGTAAATACATCCAAAACGACACAGATAAATAAAACTCCACCCCTGCTAATAGGCAATGGACCATACAAATTAAGTGCGATCAGTTCAATTTTTGTCTTTTAGGAATAATTGCGTTTAAAGGAGGATTTGGTTTCTGTGAAATCTTTGCTTTTTGGCATATCTCACAACAGCGTATAATCATTTTCACATCCCTGTTCATATTGTTCCACCACACTTCAGCGCGCAAAGCGTGCCAAGTTTTATACGACCCAAAATGCCCCAAACTAGTATGATAATTATTCACAAAATTCACGACTAATTCTTTCGGTACACACAATCGATAAAGCTATCTTGTTCCCTTCTTAAATATAATATTTTATCCCTCAACAAAAATCGCCTTTGCAAACCTTCATCCGTAGATAAATTTGCAATAATATCGCCCAATTTTTCATCCTTCCTTTGATATTCCGCGATGTTCTTAATTAGCTTTAAAAATTCCGATGGTAACTGAAGTAGCGACGTGATTTTAAAATTTTTGTCGCTGGGAGTAGGCAGCCTCACTGCAACAAATCTGGACAAGGAGTCCGCAATAATATTTTGTTTGCCTGAAATATATGTGAATAAGATCAAAATCATATTCTTGAATAGCAAGAGCGTATCGAGATATGCGGGCCGATAACAATCTACACGTTTTTAAATAAGTAATTGAACTATTATCAGTATAGATCTTAAAATGGCGACCCAGAAGATAAACCCTAAATTTTTGTAAGGCCCACACAACCCCCAATGCTTCCTTCTCATTTATACTATACCTCTTTTCCCTGTCTAATAACGTAAGCAATCACGTGACGATTTCCATGGACTATCTGAAAGAGTTGAGCTCCCAATTCGTTATCACAAGCGTCAGTTTCCAAACAATATGTAATATCGTCACGGGGATGATACAACAAAGTGCATTCCGCTAATCTCTGTTTTATTTTATCAAACGCGGTCTGCTCTAAATCCGACCATTGGCATTTTTTTTCTTCCGTAAAAGCGATGTCAATCGGGCGGATAGTTCAGACAAATTTTCGCAAAACGACCGATCATAATTAACTAATCCTAAAAATGTTTGCGATTCTTTGACATTTTTAGGTGCCTTATAATCAACTAGCGCTTGTATACGAGCAGGATTTGGCCGATAGCCTTCAGAATCAAGAATATAACCGAGGAAAGGTATGCTTTCCCTAAAAAAAACACACTTTGATAGACGTAAGGTAAATCCGGCTGCTTTTAACCGTTCAAAAACCATACGCAAATGTGCAACATGAGCATCAAAGCTTTCCGATATTATCAAAATATCATCCACATAAATAGTTAAAAAAGTAGAAAAATTCGACCCGAAAACTTTATTTAAACACCGTGTAAAAGTACTATCACTTGATGACAAGCCAAACGGTAGTAAACAAAAGCAATATGTTTTACCATTAATTTTAAATCCTGTATACTTTTGTGAGTTGTCCGAAAGTGGTATTTGCCAATAGCCGTGTGTAAAATCAATTGAAGACATATAATTAATCTTCGGAAAAGATCTCACAATTTCATCGATTGGCAACGGAGTTTCATATTCACGTTCCATTGCTCTATTTAAACGACGTGCGTCAAGACAAATTCGCACCGAGTTATCCTTTTTCAAGGAAGTCAGAAGGGGCGATATGTACGGAGTAGCCATACGTTTAATTACTCCCCACTCTTCCATCAAATCTAATTGTCGCTGAACCGCTTCTCGATGGCACGGGTATCGGATACTGCTTCTCACAAAATTCGGTTTCCTCGCGCATTTTTATTTCATGATAATATTCCGTCTTCTTGCCCGGCTTCTCTGAAAAAATATCAATATTTTCCCAGAGGAGTCGACCAACAACCGATCTTTGATAGGGCGCGAATGCACACTGATTCAGTATCTCGTTAACTTTTTCATGGTCAAACGGAGAACTGAAGCAAACATCAGGACAAACAGGCAAAATGGATTTGCTATTTGTAGCTCGTAACTCGGTTGTTATGTCGGTTGGAAACTGATGATTTAAGGTGGTTTCCGGAACAACTACGAATTTTCACCAAGCCATAATAATATGTGTTCGTTATCTA
>MU189375.1:18794-29014 GCA_016904865.1 Pissodes strobi | reverse complement strand
TTTCTGGTTCGCTGTAAAATTCCCTTTAATTTGATGTATAACTCAATGCATTTGGAGCGATTTTAAGTTGGTGCCGTTTTCGCGTCCGGCGTAGTAGACCAGAATTGGTTTTTCTCGAAAACTACAAGAGCTAGATGTGCGCAAATAGCGCTAAAAGTGCCATCGGCATCCCGATCGATAACCATCTTTCGGAAAATATATATTTGACAAAAAACATGATTAAGACCTTTTTAGGTAATGACTTAGGCAAAAAACATACGCTTTTCTTAGTACCAATTTTGGCTTGCACGGCGAACAAAAATATTAACTAAAATATCTATACTGGATCGAGTGCCTCTTATCATCATAAGAGATCTATCGATTCGAATGCTTTCTCTGTCGCATGCATGGTCTCGCACTTCACACACACACAAACATATGCATAGTTGGGCAAAGAGTTAAAATTTGGATATTGGGTACGGGGTAGATGGAGTAGGTCACGTGGTGTTCAATATATAAGCTTATTTTAAAATTATTTAAATTTACCGCCCGTTCAACATCCTACCCAAATATTTTCGAGTAAGTTGATATAATAAAACGATCTACTCGTCGAAGATGTCTAATATTTCAAGGTGATAACCTATAAATGGTGTTTTTTGCATTTTTTGAAATCTATTTTTAGATCATTTTGTTCGCCTTGAAAATCAATGTAAAGCATAATAGTGCTAATGTAACGGTCGCTGATAAGGACTAGATGCCATCCAGTGTCACAGAACCCCTCACTTCTTCGGATGACGTCTAGCATAAGGCCTTTTTGGTCAACAGCCTCTGGTCATTGTCTACGGTTCTTTTTAGATTACGTCGCTTCTTCGGATGATGTCATTTACGAAGATGGTCGCTAATAAGGGCTAGATGCCATCCAGTGTTTTCAAAAGTTTTAGGCATTAAAAATATAAAGGCTTATATCTAATGCATAATAGTCAGATTTAATTTTTATATATTTTTATCATCGCCTAAATATATTTAATAAACCCAGAACTTACTGATTTTTGTCTTAAAAAATTGGCTTTCTTCCTAAATCTGTAAATTAAAGATAACGTCATGGCCTAATTTTATGTTCGATTGTCTTTCTTCAAATGTGTTAAGAAATGGTTGGGTAATTTTTCAGATATTATTATTTTCAGTCTGGTACAGGGATATCAGATCCCCTAAGGCCCTATCTACGTCATATGCTTATATTATTTTTTCAAAATTTAAAGCTCATTAAATATAATAAGAAATGGTAATCTTATTTTCAGATAATATTATTATTTGCAGCATGGTATAAAGCAAAAGAAAGAAAAATAAATATCTAACTTAGACCCTCTGGAGTTATATGGAACGGGTTAAAATTTTATAATTACTTCAATTCCTTCTAATGTATTCGAGCCCCAAGAGTTTTTAGTATTGTTATGTAAAGTTAAACATTTTTTAATTTTAGGAATAAAAAGTAAGAAAAATCAAAGTTTTGTATTTGAAATAAAAACTCACCATTTTCCTGTTGAGATTACTTCTACCAACTAATCTGTCGATCATGATTTTTCATGATCGACCATTCCTGTAGAAAATATATTTTTAGTTAACTAGCCTTCGTTTTAAAAATACCTTATTTTCATCGTTTAAATGTAGTAAAATTTAACGTTTCATTAAAAGCCTGCTATCAGTAATTTTCTTATAATATATCTTACCTTATTTAAAACCCTCTATCAGCTTTCACTAATCACTTCGTCTTCATATATTTAAATTTTAATATTATTTTAAAGTTGTTATCATGTATGCCTACTTTAATAAAGAGCATACATTTACTGCAGCGTGATGATAATAACTAGCGAATTCTTGGGTTAGAGGTCGTTGGTGTAAACAGTATCCGTATAAATTTTACGATAGCCTAAATGTATACAGGACGTATTTTCAAATGGCGTTTTATTTGGTTTGAAATTAATATATTTTCCACAGATTACTTACTGCGAGAGTGGCTGATCGTATTCAAAGACTGCAGAATTCGCGTGTTCGTCTTATTTATGGGATGTGGAAATACGATTGCATAGGTAGTGCCTATGAGCGATCGGGTTGATTAATTATGGCTGATAGGAGAACATTTACTTATTTTATGTCACAAGGTTTTGTTAAGCAAAACACTGCCTTATTTGGATAATAAAATTCGATTTCGAACTGACATACATAATATAAATATCAGGTTTAAGGGAAGATTGATAACTAATCATGCAGTAATAGGTGAAGGATACATGGGCGCATGCTAGTAGCATCTAGTATTTGATGGATCACGTATTTTAATACGCATTTGTTAAATTTTTATTTTGTTGCTTAAATAAATGCGGCAGCCCACTTATACTATTGGAAAAATAACTGTGATTATGTAAACTGAATTTTATGTAATTTTAAGAGATTGGGTAAATGTATACGGTGTGTATTTTCAAATGGTGTTTTATTTGGTTTGAAATTAATGTATTTTCTACACATTTTTGGACCGCTATCTATATGATGTAAATATTGGCAGTATGTTAGTATAGAGTCTCATAAGGCTAGGCTAAACTCACCCCTAAAACTACCCGCCTTATTAGTGGTTAGGTCCCTTTGGCATGATGATGATGACGTCTCACTAGATACGGGGTAGATGAAGTAGGTCACGTGGACGATTTTTGCTACTGCGCATCCCTCCACGCGGTGGAGGTTGCAGAACGAAGATACTATACCTACTGGGGTAAAATACTGGGATCATCATGACATGAACAGGAAAAAAATTGAAAAGTAGTTCAACACTCAGCTGGTTCCGAATCTTTCTCCAAAATCTTTAATAGTCATGAACAGTGCAAGCTACTCTGGTATATCGGAAGAAATCCCATGAAAATCTTGGATCAAGCAGAGGCTAATCGGGTGGTTAAAGCAAAAGAATAATAACTTTCCAGAAAAAGCCACGAAAGATCAAATATGGAGCATTGCACTAACAACTGCCCCAGTGAAAAGAAAATACTTCCTTGTTAAACATGTTAAACCTTTAGGACACAACATTTTATGTTTACCACCATACCACTGCCAGTTTAATTGAAATGGTATGGCCTGAATGTAAACGAAAATACGTCAGTATTTTTCTAATCTTAAGGGATCATCATCAAAAGTTTTGGTTACATGGGAAAGAGTAATAAACGAAATTTTTGTAGGTTCTTGGGAAAAATATGTTAGTCATATTGAAAAGGTAATTCAAGAGTAGGGTTGCCAGATTTTTGTTTTTACATTAAGGGACAAATGATCAAAAATACGGGATTTTTTTGATTTCCCCGGGACAAATGAAACAAGTTAAATTTAATAAAGTTAACCCAGAACTACAAATTACATTGTATAGATATAGCAAATCAAAATCAGTCGCATTTTTTATTGATATTGCCATTTTTGTAGTACACTGCCGAAATATGGGACGTCAGCTGTCCCGGCGGGAAAATTAAACTTATGGCAAAAATACGGGACGTCCCGGGAAACTCGGGACGCCTGGCAACTCTACAAATCGCTACTACCGCTTATGTCTCGCAAGACGACTGGCGCGGTCGACACCACGTCAAGAAAACTGCTAGGGACGCATGTTGGTGCTGCCATCACCACGCTGGATATGAATTTCGTCGCGTTACGTTCGTAAACTTCCAATCTTTCCAATTCATTTAACCAACGCTACAACTCAATCACAAAAACCACTATATTTGACTTGCGATTGCTAACCTGGACCTATGAATGTACTTTTACTTCCTTCTCTAACTAAATATAAACTTCCCAAAAAAGTTGCAGTGCACTGTAAACCAAAAGGAGCGCGATGAGCATCTTGTATCGACCTGTTTACCTGAACGACAAAAAAAACGGCTGGAAAACTACCAAGGTCAGTTAGAGACATGCAGATTTAGGACTTTAAATTTTTATTTCAGTATATGATAGGGCCTAGTAAACAAATAACATATTTTTTCTACAGCCGCGCGCAAAATAACTAATTGCTAAATTCAAATGAAATCGCAAAATCGACGAATGCCGTGGATCCTTATTTTGCGCTCTAGCGCGAACATGGAAAAGAAAAATCTCACTTTTTCCGTCGAGTGTGCTATGAATGGTCATGGAAACCGAAGATAAATATATGACAGCCGTGCGTTTGTTACAGTTTGTTACTGGCACTCCTGTCCTAAATATGCCCGAAGCCCGAATATAATATGTCAAAACTGACAGTCATTTGCAAATTTCAGAATAAGTATAGAGAAAAATGTGGATTTAATTTTAAAAAATGCGGCTGTTGAAAAAGTTCTGTGTGTTTTTCGAGCGCAAAGTAAGATTGCCGTTTTCGAAAGATTACTGCGCTCCGCTACGCATCGCGCAATAACATTCTCAAGCGGCAATCTGTTACTTTGCGCTCTAAATACACAAATAACTATTACATATATTTTTTATGTTTTATAATATTTTATATTAAATTTGTACTTGTGCAGAAAAATCTAATAAATTATGTAATTATTCCTATTTAGTGAGAATGTTTATAAATTTAGGAAAATAGTTCGTTAAAATCGTTTTCCAGTTTAGTAAAAGCCCTTATTGTTTATGACTAGCCTCCCAACGAAATAGATTGTAGTCGCATACCTTTTATTATTTTAAAATATTGCAATAGTACTTAGAAATTAATTAATGCATTTTCATTATTTCTTACCGTTTTTAAAAATAACCACTTTCTGTAATTATTTTAGCTTTTCAAAACCGTTGTATTTTCGGAATCAAACATGTTCATATTCTGAAAATGAATGGCTTAATCGCAGCGGTTTTTACCAATTCGACCGTTGTTTGGGTTAGTTTGGGTTAAATATTATTACTAACCCTGTACTACCTTTTATAGTTTCTTTGAAAATTCAAAAATGTAAAATTTTAGATTGCCGATATGAGGAACAAGACTCGCAAGGTTGAAAAGGAAGTTGAAAACTCTCACGGATTGGTGTCGCAGTTCGAAATTGCATCAGCAGTAGTGTCGTGCGACAGTGCATCTCCAAAGCTGGAAGGCTATCTTTTCAAGAGAACTTCGAATGCTTTCAAAACATGGAATCGCCGATGGTTTCATTTGTTTGATAATAAACTTGTATATAGGTAATATGTAATGTAAACCGAGTATAATTTCAGGAAATGTTTGTGTTTGTAATATGAAGCTTTGAAAATTGGTGATCTATTTAAAATTGTTACATTGTAAAATCGAGAAAACGGGCTTTCTGAGTCGTGGATGAAATCTTCAATCTTTGCTTCCTGAGTGGTGGTGGAGCTTTGGCACAACTTACATAAGAATACAGCTCGAACACGCAACGATTTGGCCACTTGCTCCCGACACGTGATTAAAGAAATTAGTTAATTGCTGAATGCCGGGACGGTAAGTTCTTGTCGTACGACCATGACCATACTACGGGAGGTTTCTTTAACAAGTGAATCCGGCAATCCAATCAATTGTGCACAAAAATCTTTATAATATTAAAAAAAGTTTGACTGGTCACAACACGTAGCTTTGGGATGTGATTGAACACTAACTAACCAACACAGAGCCCTAATTGAGTTAGATTTAAAAGGGACTATATGGAAAAGAACTGCCATTACGATATCTACTGCAAGCATTAGATGGCGGAACTACGAGTCCCAAAAGTTTCAGTGGTTCGATGGATATTGCATAAATTAAACTCTTACAGTGGTACAATTCGAATCCAATAAAATGGACTTTGAACTATCGTTTTTAGAATTGAAGGACTAAAAGCGGGCCACTCACGATAATGCAGCGTCGTACGATCTTGTCGCATCCAACGAAATTGAAAAAATTTGATCATGTGTGTGTACCTACAATGAAGTCGTACGATTTGACCGCAGACAAACTGGTTTGTCTGCTGAAGTACAACACCGTCGGTTGGACCGATTTTTTGACCGTGTGTGGATGACTGCCGCCGACTGCCGCATATTGCATGTCACATTACTGTGTATTCTTCTTGAATCAAAGAAGTTACCGCTGACCACAACTCCACGTTAGTATATCCAACCATGCAAAGGTAGTTTCCCAATCCTCTGGATGCAATCGCAACTCTTCTAATAAATTAACATGACTCAGAGAACCTCGTTTCATAAGCCATTTTTTGCACCAAAATCTTAGGTTTATATTTACTCTTGGTTTCGCAAAGATCAAGAGACCCTAAAATTAAAACCCATTGATCAGATATGTTTGAAACCCAAGACCATACTGCGGTGCAGTATCGTGTGTATTGTCTCTCTTAGTTATCAGATTAAAAGACTGAGTGTAGTTCCACATCCTCATCTTAACAAGTATCTCAATAACCTTAGACATAGTAGGAAGTAAGGAGATAGGTCTGTAGTTTGAGAAGTCCCCAGAGTCACCACGCTTAAACACAGGTATCCTCGTCAAACTTTCCATCAAATCGTACAACGCTGTCGTACGATCCTGTTGTATGATGCCGCTGCTGTATCGTGAGTGGCCTGCTATTACGAATGAAAAAGGCCCAGATGACCTAACAAACAAAACTCCAGGAAAGCTAATGTACACTCGCTGGCTTACATTTGGAGGTCAAATACTTGGATTGTTGTTTGAACAGTACTTCAGAAAACCTAGTAATAGTTGCTAATTATATAGTTAAAGTATACGCTCCTGTTTGGTTTATTATAAAAAACTAACAATGCTCAGACTATGCTCGAAACCTTTGCCATCTTATGTAATTAATTCGTGTCATGAATCCATCTTATTTAAGATAATTAGATTCTGTTAATGAAGGAAATGGATTCTTTGCTCATCCTGAGAATATTTTGCTTTGTATGTTGGTAGATCCGAATCAACACATCATCTACGTAGAATTATAAATGCAATAATGCACATTTTTCAAGAAAATTATTAGTCAAAATTTTCAACATAATTTTGAATTGAATGATTACTATAAATGATAGAGCATATCATTATAGTTACGACAACACCTATTTTATGCTTTATACTAGACGAAGTTCTTATGGAAGCAATGTAAGCAAGGAAACGTATCGATGTCCTTAAATTTGCTTGTCATAACCAGGCGGTAGAACGAAATTAGGTACAAAGGCTTCCGCTTCAGTAAGCTGCCAACTTAGACGCGATGATTTTATATGGTCAAAGTTAGTCTTAAAGTTTGATGCCAAGTTTTGATATTAAAAACTAATACAAGTTTTAAAGACCCTTTTTAAGATTGAATGTTAGGCTGGAGAGTTGTGAAACTTGAAAAACAGTAACCTCCGCGTGGTGAGCTCTGAATTATTTTCTTAGTTGGGGCTTGGAACCTTCGGTAAAAGGCACTACAACAGAGTTTGATCCACAATATTTATTTATTTATTTATTTATTTATTTATTGACGGCAGTGCCATTTTTTAACATTAAGACAAAAGTATAAACAAGCCTAAATCTAACATGTGTATGCTATAAATGAGGCAACATCCTCACATGCATTAACAGATGAACAGAAAATAGAAAGTAAAGAGGTAACAATAACATTTCAAAGAACTTATAAACTATTCATATAAAAAAAAAATCCACAAATCAAGCTATTCACAGAATGAGACAAAGTAAGGCATACTACAATCAGAGTCTCTACAATCCAGCAAGGTTCACCCGAAACAATTGCATTTCAAAATGCTTAAGTGGACAGAAAAAATTTAGGAGAGTAAGTTGGTTAGCAAGGGACATTGACCTGGAAACAAAAGAATTTTTTCCGTAGTTGGTCCGGTGATATGGTTGATAAAAGGCTGGGATGTTTCTCGCGTTAAAAGGTGGTACATATAAAGTGATGTTGGAAGTGAGATAGGAACAATCAACAAGGGAGTTAAGAATTTTAAAGAGAAGGAGAAGGTCGTGTTTATTTCTTCTTTCGTGAAGTGATAACAGATTTAGCCTCTGACACATTTCATCGTAGCTATATTCACTGTCTCTAAAGTATTTAAAATGAATATAATGCATACATTTCTTCTGTACACGCTCAATCCTGTCAATGTGGAAAGCGTATTGAGGGTCCCACACTGAGGCAGCATAGTCCAAAAGACTTCTAACAAGACTGCAATATAGAATTTTAATGGAATGCACAGTAGTAAAGTCAAAGGTATTTCGTCTAATGAATCCCAACATTCTCAGTGACTTACCTATGATTGATGTTATGTGAGGAACAAATGATAACCTATCATCGAGAATAATTCCCAGATCCTTTACGCTCTTAACTGATGGTAGAGGTGTACCATCAATGGAGTAATGAAAATTAGTTTTAAATGTACGAGGGGAAAATATCATGAGATTGCACTTAGAAATATTAACATGCATTCCATTATCGCGACACCAAGCCTCAAATCTAAGGACATCCTCCTGCAAAGCAATGCAGTCGTTAAGATCTGAGATTACTTTATATATTTTCAGGTCATCTGCAAACAGAAGGAACTCCGAGGACCAGAAGCAAGGTGAAATATCATTGATAAAAACATTAAAAAGAAGCGGTCCAATGTGGGACCCCTGTGGGACTCCAGACGGCACAAGAATTTCATTAGACAGAAAATTGTTAATTTTTACAATTTGAGTCCTGTTCGCAAGGTAGCTGTCTAACCAGGAGAGTAGGGGTCCATTTATACCCAAAGTTTTAAGTTTGTTTGTCAGTATACTGTGCGGAACCTTATCAAAGGCCTTGGAGAAGTCCGTATAGATGGAATGGACTTCCTCAACACTCTCCAAGGCCTGTAATATAAACTGCGAATAAGTGAGGAGATTTAGTTCAGTATTTCTTCTCGCACAGAATCCAAACTGCTGATTGATGATTTCTGGAGACAGTAATGAACTTAGATATTTAGTTACAAGATTTTCAAAAATTTTTGGGATGGTATTGATGATACATATGGGTCGGTAATTTTTTATGTTGGACTTGTCTCCATTCTTATGTATTGGGACAACAAAACTTGCCTTCCAGAATTTAGGAAAGACTCCACTTTCCAATGATTTATTGAAAATAAGGTGTAGAGGCCTAGCGAGAATAAAGGGGCAATTTTTAAGAAAAATAGGATGAATATTATCGGGACCTGGACCCTTGTGAGAATTCAAACTAATAAGTTCGGCATATATGTCACTTATGGAAATAGAGCAACTGTGAGCATTAATATGATTTAATGCCAACTCCTGATTCCGCTGCATGTCACAGTCAGAATAAACGAAGGAAAAATACTCTGCAAACAGGTCGGCAGCTCCGGGACCCATACCCGCGCTTTTATTGTCAAGAGTCAGTAAATTAGGTATCTCAGACGTGCTGCGCATAGAATTACAGAAGTTCCAAAATAATTTAGGGTTGGTAGAAAGGTTACTTTCAGTGTTCCGGACAAGGATTCTATAACATTCCCGGGAAAGGACTGCACACTGAGACCTTAAGTTTGAGAAAACTTCGTAGTCGTGAGCGGAATTACTGTTTTTGTAACTTTTATGGGCAATCTTCTTCTGTATTATTAGATCAATTAGGTCCCGACTGAACCACCTAGGAAACACTCCACTGGGCACCTTTTTGACTGGGACAAACAGATCAAAGCAACCATAAAGAATGTCATAGAATGAGTTTACCATAGAATCCACATCCAGATTATGTAACAGGTTATCCCAGTAGAAAGTGCCCAAGTAATCATTTATCAATGTGAAGTCCGCAGATTTAAAGTCATAGTAATAGTCTTCAACTCCAGGGCTAACAACTCTGTGACATGATTGCGGGATAGCTAGGTCAAAACAAAGGGGTGGATGAATGATGGTTATCGATGGGAACCAGAGGATCACAATCATTAACAATAAACACTTTATGAGAAAGGACTAAATCTAGAAAAACTCTATTTGCATTATAAATAAAATTATTTTGAAAAAGATTATGGAAAGCACAAAGGTCTGAGATTGCAGCAATTTTTTGGGCGACCTGAGGTGGGACGTATACATCATCGGAAGGAACACCCACTGCACATATGTCCTCGTTAGACCATGTGGCCTTAGGCAGGTTGAAATCTCCAGCCACACACAGCTCAGCCTCTGGGTACTTCTCGGAGATCATGTCAAGTGTGTCACCAACCATTAAGTAATGATCAACTGTAGATTCGGGAGGCAAGTAAACACAGCCGAGGATGCACCGCACTTTTGGGGAGCCAATGGCTACATACACTTG
>MU189375.1:6762-18784 GCA_016904865.1 Pissodes strobi | reverse complement strand
TAATTACTACTTTTTAAAACAAATTAAGCGAGTAATTGCGTAATTTCGTTATATAGTTCGCGTCAAAATTAGGGAATAATGTAGAATGTATCAAAACTTTACTGTTGAATATTTCATAAACCACTCTACCGATTTCGACGATCTTTTTTTGTTAGTGTTGTAGGAAGCTTAGTAAAAATTGATCGTTTACATGTGAAATAATTTTATTAATATACGGGACGATATTTGTACTAGCGAATTTTACGGCAAATTTAAAATACTATGTAGGGTGAACGAGTAATTCTAGGAACTCTCAACAAAATCACTTCATAGTCTAATCATTTAGCAGCATTTTCTTTTTTTGTTTACATTTTTATCTTAATCATTAGTCGAGATACAGAGATTTTTCTCACACTATCTTGTTCAGTTTCTCTGAGTACACATTGAATAAGAAACGTTATCCATAGCATGCTATGCACATGACAGATATTCCACTTCATGTCAAGTATTCCCCTGTGCTGTTGGTGTTTATTTCTTTAATAAATGAACCCAGGTTCATTGAGAAATCACAGTTTATCGGAAAGCGAATGTGCTGTAGTTGTTAAGTTTTCGCAAGAAGCTTATATGCAAATTCACTTAGCTGAAAGCTTCGATGTATCTCAGGCCAACATTTCCCGGATATTACGCCGTTATAATGAAATTGGAAGGAATACAAGAAGACAAGGTCAGTGGCGTCGTCGAGTATAAAAATTGAGGCTTGACCAATATATTCGTCTTCACAATATACTTTGATACGACACGACGCCAGTTTTTAGAACGCTACGCCACAACCGCCGTAAGTCAAAGTACAATAATTACAAGACGCCAAATAATGCTTTACAGGGAATCCACTGGAGCTCTACTTACCAGGCAACACAGAAGGCAATGCCTAAAATTTGCTCATGCGCAAGGTAATTGGCAAATATGGACTGGGCTAACGTATTCTCGGACGAGTCTAAATGTTGCTTTTACTAACGATACGTTAGACGAAAT
Organism: Pissodes strobi; assembly: GCA_016904865.1. Taxonomy (NCBI): domain Eukaryota; kingdom Metazoa; phylum Arthropoda; class Insecta; order Coleoptera; family Curculionidae; genus Pissodes; species Pissodes strobi. The sequence continues at coordinate 17,773 of MU189375.1, read as the reverse complement.
ATGGTATACAGAAGACCAGGAGGGAGATACATGAAATAAAGTCTTGTATCTCTCGTGAGTTATGTCGGTGGACCAGTTAAGGCGTGGGAAGACATTTCATTGGAGGACGGATCTGAGCTCGTGAAAGTAAAGTGGTGAAACAGCTTAGAGGTACATCGCAGACATAAATCTACAAATTGTCCCATATGCATTATTTTTTTGGAGAAGAATTTAGTCATATGCATGGTAACGTACGGTCACATGTAGCTAGAATAATAGAAAATCGACCTTAATTAAACATTTATGGGAAATAGTGGCCGAATGCTGAGAGCTCTGCAACATCAACCGGCAGACTTAAATGATCTTACAGAGAGGTGCAATGAAATGTGGCATCAAATTGTGCAAAAAGAGATTCATCGGCTTATTTTGAGCATGGCCACTACGTTGTCAGGCTGTGATTGCAGCAAGAGGTATAAACACGCTCTATTGATTGAAAGTTTTAGTGTTTTTTATTCTTATGGTGTCTTGTTTTTGTAAATACATTCAATAAAAAGCTTTTAAACGTACAAGTCTTAGTTTCTTGGTCTTTTCAAAATCATATAGTGAGGAAAATCTCTGTATCACCACTAATAATTAAGATAAAAAGGTGAATCAAATAAGAAAATGCTGCTAAATGATTATACTATAGAGTGATTTTTGATGAGAGTTGCTAGAATTACTAGTTCTCACTGCCGCGTATTTCAAATTTACCGTAAACATCACTAGTAGAAGTACCACTCTGTATATCAAAATTGTTTTACAGGTAAACGATTCATTCTTACTAAGATTTCTACAACCCTAACCAACATTTAAAAAAAATTATTGTTGAAATCGCTTGGGTGGGTGATTCATGAAATATTCTACATTTGAATATTTCAACTGTAGGTTTTGATACGTTCTCCTTTTTTTTAATTTTGACGAGAAGTGTATTTTGTCCTTTGTAATGTTAATCGCGGACACATTCAACGACTTTATTTTATATAAAATTAATATTTTCTGGATTAAGGATCTTAAAAAATTATATCAGACTCTATTATAGTTATAATTAAGCGAAATTATGTATATAGGATTAATAATAGGTAGAAAGTTTTTTTTTTAATATTTAGACGGCCCTGCCAACTCTCGAGATACTGTGCGAATACACATTATACAACTTTGTTGATGTTTAGGGTACTAGGGTAAGTTTTCTAAATCTGGAAAGTTGTTAGTTTCCTTTCGATATTTCAATTGTCATCAAATAAAACGTATTTTTGTTTATTGAATATCTTTTATGTAAGGCTATTTTGGTCATTTTCAGACGAAGGTCGGGGGAAGAACACGAAACCATAATAGAAGATGATTTAAGATTGTGCACAGTTAAACCTGTGACTGAAGGAGAGCGAAGATTTTGTTTTGAAATTGTTTCACCATCAAAGTAAGTATTATTTTAATAAATGATAACTTCAAGCTTTGTCGTCCGTTTTGGAAATTTTACACCGGACTAGTCCTCTCATCAATCGCGTAGGAGTGTAAGAATTTTCACCCTTTCCGTACCATTGTATTAAACACTATTTTGCATAACAAGTGTCGAGAGTGCTAAGTTTTTAGCACGATTGTAGGTCTAAAGGAAGCAACATCGCACTCTATTCTAGTTCCAGTTGCGCTCATGATAGATTTTTGCATTGTTTTCAAGTGCATTGCTAGAATGTATCTTAACAATTTCTTTAGGCCGTCCAAACTGTTTGAAATAAACGATGTATAATTGAGATAGAGAAATAGAAAGATACTGAACATTAAAAAAAGATTCAATACCTGTTTAAATTATAATTAATAACTATTACCCAAGTAAGACAGGATATAGATGCATATTCTAGTGTTAAAAAAGGTATGCCCCATTTCTCACCATTATTATCTATTTAATATAATTAAAAATTTCTCAAAATGACACTTTTTATTAATTAAATATTCTTCTTTGCTTTCCTTAATAGCTTGTAAAAGGCTTTATCTTCTCTACTTTTACGAACTTGAATATGTGTTCGAAAATAATGGTGACAGCTTAGAAAAGTTATTGGTACAGAGCTTTCTCTTAAACCTTTTTTTTAAATCAATAGTGACATATTTACCTGTTTTTATCTTGTTCCGAAACACTCCATGTTACGTTACCTTCGCTAAATGTGCCTCAGAAACTCTGAAATTTTTATTCGGCTCCAGTTACCTTAAGGGATTGCTGCAAGCCATTTCTAAAGTCTACTTCACACGGAAATCCACAAAATGAACTTTAGGCATGTTAGTGTAGTTTCTGCGACACCCTGGCAGATATTGCTGTAGTATAACATACCCGGGTTCGCTCAACAAGGTCAAATGAGATAAGTTGTGCTTTGTCTTTCTTTTGCCAATGAACGTCAAAAGAGATTAACAAAAAAAAAACAATAAATACCTTAACCCTACCTTGCATAATTTTACTTACCCAGAATGCGCCCGACTTTAACAAAGGGGAGCAACCACAAATTTGTAATACACCTACTTTATTAATTACAGAGAAAACGGGCCATACTCAGCCTGAAATTCACGAGGGAAAAGAGCACAGCAGAGAAATTCTCTATCGCAATTCTGCACAACATTGATTAGTATAATAAAAATTAAATTACTGTCCCCGTGCTAAAATTTGTCGTTCCACACTTGTGACAATACATTTAAAACTGAAGAGTTTGGTATTAATTAGCCAAACACCGGCAGCAGGTGGCTACCCAGCTAATTAGTTGCAAGTTGAACCAATATCTCTAGAATGATCATTTATCATTTATTTGCTAGGATGTTCGCCCAGTCAGGGGAGGAAACTGATAGTAGATTCACCAAGGCTCTTGCTTACTTTCCTACAGTAGAACTTGATCTCATTTTAACGGTAACTTGTAGGAGAATCAGAATATAAAACTGATTTTTCATTTTATCTTGCCATCCAGCTGTCAGATGGCTTTGCATACCAAACGTATGAATTTTCATGATTTTCTAAAAAATATTAAACGGAGCGGTGATATTTAACTTTATTACACGTAAAATTATGAAATTACCGCAAACCGAATGTGTTATTTTTATAGTCTACTTGAGGCAAATTACATTATTATTAACCAACAAGTCGTATTTACTCGTGAAATAGAAACAAAGTAACTAATAATTAATTATTTAATATCATAAATAATGGTGCTTTAGATAAATATTTGAAATATTATTTAAAATAAAAGTGGAAAAATAAAATGGCCATGTCAAAAATAACGAGGGACAAATCTCAGCAGTAATAAATAAGCAAGTCATGAAGAGAAAAAAAAATGCTAGTGCACTAGTTAAGATATTTTATTGCTTATCAATTATATTTCTAAATGAAATGTAAATATATTTTTGCTAAGAACCACTTAAATAAGTAAACCACTTAAAGATTTCCACTAACTTTATTTACACATGACACGCATTTCGACGGTAACGTCTTTTTCAAATGTGAATAGTTACACTAAAATATGCTAAAATTATATAGTTCCGCTGTTGCAGGTAAATTACAAAAAATAATCTTGACCCAGACGCCTTATGAATAGCAAAGGAAACAATTTAACAATTTATAGGAAAGGTTCAATAACGGAGAAAAACCAAAATCAGTTTGTTCGTTAAGTAATATATTCAATTTTTTATATTTATTGATTTCCATAATTTGTAACAGATTTAATTTTTTACCTTTATTTTCAATATGTAAAACATTGAAATCATTATTGAAAATGTGGTTTTCATTAATTAAATGACAAGCATAGTTAGAAGTATCCTTGCCATTAATGAAACAAGACTGGTGTTCTTTAATTCTCTTTTCAAAAGGTCTACCAGTTTGACCAATATATACTTTGGAACACGAAACCCCAATTTAATTTACACCATTTTTCTTACTTTTAGGTGTAGGGGATTTGTTATTTTTAATGAACTTACTAATTTTATTGTTGGTTTTAAAGGCAATATTGGCATTCATATTTCTATTTTTTATATACTGTGATATTTTTTGTGTTAACTCTCCTGTGTGTGTTAAAATTTGGTAATTGTTAAGTTCATTATTATTAATTTTTGGGTACACCAATTCTAAAGCTTTTTTGGTACCGTAATTTTTAATTAAATTATCAACAATGTTAGCCTTATAACCATTATTCACAGCAATTTGTTTGATTATATTAATCTCTTTATTGTAATTATCTTCAGACAAAGGAATGTTATTTAGTCTATGTATAAAACTATTAAATGCTGCCATTTTTTGATTGTATGGATGGTTAGATGAGTTGTGAATAATTATATCCGTATAAGATGGTTTGCGGTAGATGCCAAAGGTATGTTTATTGTTTACATTTGAAATTTTGAGGTCTAAAAAATTAATAGAGTGTTCCTGTTCCAATTCTACTGTAAATTTAATGTTGGGATGTAATGTGTTAATAAATTCTAAGAAAATGTCTAATTGTCTTGACGTCCCATTAAAACAAACTAAAATGTCATCCACATATCGATACCAATATAAGCAATATTTGCTAAGATGGTGTTCATGTATTGATTTTTCTAAATTATCCATAAAGATTTCAGCGAAAATAGGACTAAGTGGATTACCCATTATTAAACCTTCGATACAAGTGTAAATCTTATCGTTAAATTCAAAATAATTTTGTTTTATTATGTGATTAATATGGTTCTTATCTAACATAATTTTAATTAATTCTAACACTTCAATCGGACGGATCGGAAATCAATCAAAAGAAATAAGTAGAGTTAGATGGTAAAGTAACATTTTTAATCTTATTCACTAGGTCATAACTATTTTTAATCGAATATTTAGATTTGAAATTACAATGTTTATCTACAATGTGAATTAATTCTTCAGAAAGTTTAACAGCAGGGGCTGTACAATACGAAACTACAGGCCGAATAGGCATATCCTGTTTATGTAATTTGATTAAAGAATATAATTTAGGTATTTTTGCTGTTGTTTGGTTGTGCGTAGTTTGATCGGAATATGACAATTTTTAGCTTGGTTCTGGCTGAGTGAAATTTGCGAAATGTGTGGAGATCAATTCTGTTTGGAAACGTTTAGGTAGGGTTCTCTAAAAATTGAAATTCATTAGGACTATTATTTAAAATATATATCGTCGACGATATGACAATACTTGCAAGTTACGTCTTTTTACAGGAGAATAAAAAAACATGAGGTTAAGATGAGGTCACTTCAAAATGTAAAACTTTGATATGTTTTACAGAAATATGTTGTTTGTGAGTGTATTAGATTGTTTAAGAACAGTACTTTTTGTTTTTTTTGCGAAAATTAGCAGATATCTATATCTTATGAATTGAGCAGGTATTGTTAATAAAGCATTGAGTTAAATTTTGAAAGTTTACTATTAGAATGTAGTTATACATAAATAAAAGGATTACTTAAATCTAAGAAAATTAAATGAAATTAGTTTTTTTTGTGTTTGCGGCTGCTTGGTCCGGGTCTTTTTGTTTTTGATTTCTGTTATACCAATTTCGTTATCATTTTTATTATTATCCCCAGTGCAATCCGGTGTGTATGGCACATTGTCATAAAAATGATGGCTCTCTTGAGATATAACACTTTTTAATTCTTGGAGGTGTTTCCATTTTTTCTGTGTAATTGGCAGACAATCTTTGTTGAGCTTGGGATAGTTTCAAATTGGAGCCATTTGATTAGGCCTATTTGGAAGATTTTTAAATATTCATTAAAATCAGTCTTCACTTTTATTTCGCCGTTGATGCCATAGGGTAATATTGTAATATCTGTGAAAAGAATATCTCTGCCTGGTGTTTTATTGGAGTACCGATGGCTTTCTGATCTGCTATAATCATAAAAAAAATTGTATCCTATGATGACTTCATATGCCTGAGGTTTTGGTCTTGCTTGGATTGATGCTTTAATGTAGTCACTGGGCAATTGAATTGCAATATTTTTTAGTTTTATTTCTGTTCAACTGTGTATGGAGTCGCACTCCATTTGCGTATGACCTTTTGTTAAATATTTTTGAGTGATAAATACTTGGTGCATAATTGCAAAGTTTAACAGGGCATTCGACATAATAGTATTTCGATTTTGGAATGTGCATCCATCAGAGTAAATAATAATTGGAAGGTTATGTCCCAAGCAATGCCTTTCTAAGTAATCAATCACACATGAGACAAATGTGGAAGCCTGTAGTCCGGAATCAATTTCAGCAAACCAATAACATGTGGATTGGTGACTAGCTGAATTACATCGTAAGGTTGTGGCATCTCAGATTTATGTTAAAATATATTTTGGTTTAGTGATGGAGCAACTTTTACTGCTTGAAGATCCATACATAATAGCAAAGCTCTTTTTTACTGCCTTAGCCTTATCACTAGGTTGTTCTTCTCTAGCATTTTCCTTATCATCAATATGTTTCTTCTCACCCAAATTTTCATTCTCGTACTCAATGCATATATCACAACGATCTTTCTTGGGGGAAAATAAAAGTTCTTTTTTTATAATTTTTTATGTTCGGCACACACGCAAAAGGAAAATCCTATGCCACTCAACGAGCGGTGCGTGTGCGGAGAAGATGGTGGATGTTGGACTTGAAGCGCTGTAGGTTGTAGTTTTCGCGAAAGACGTTACTCGAAAGGAGCCCCGCAACAGAGACGTCCTAGGTGTTCGCAACTGAATCGTTTGTTGATGAGCAGCTTGTGTTTGACGGGTGTTTCTGTTTGGCTTAACTCTGGGTGGAATTATAAGTGCCAGCTCGTTCAAACACCTTCCGTAGTAGTATCACTAGTAAAGAGATAGGTCCGCCACTTTTCTTCGATGTTCAAGGCTATCAAGGCCTCTAGTCAACTCTGGGTTATCCACAAGACGGACTGTTCTCCTCTGTATGGAGTCCAATATATTGAGCAAGTGTTTGGGTGCCGAGCTCCACACATGGGAACAGTATTCCATTACGCCAAGAAATGTTGTTTTCTACGTTGATGCCCAGCAAGCTTATGGATGAGGCCAGAGTCAGTGTTTGTCCTGTCATTGATAAGTCAGGTCCTGCGGTGTTTGTTTTTTTGAGAAGACAGCTGCTTGAGTCCTGCGTTAAACTGGACGTTATTTTCCTTACTCATTTCCACGATGCCGTTCATACCCTCATTGATGGCAGCAATCTGATTTTCTCGCTCGCGTTGGGAGCGAGCAGCGGCCATTGGAGTCCGCGACATGAATGATGATATAAGAGTGCTGTCGTCTGCAAAGCTGTAAATACAATTTTTTGTCCTGTCTAAGATATCGTCGACATAGAGCAGGAACAGTGTGGGAGACAATATACACCCTTGAGGAACTCCGGCAATAATTTTTAAATTCCTCCCAGAGATGTCCATCAATACCAACTCGGATGCTTCGATCCCTTAAGAAATTGGATAGCCATAGAAGCAGTGCTGGTGGTAGTTCGTATGCTGTCAATTTGCTTAGCAATCCATCATGCCACACCCCATCAAATGCTTTGGATATGTCGAGAGCCACTGCACGAGATTCGCCGTAACTCTCGATGGCTTTGGTCCACAGGTAGGTCACGTAAGTCAGGAGATCTCCCGTTGATCTGTGCTTGTGGAAGCCATACTGGCGATCGCTTATGATGCCTGCCGATTCGAGATATTTTAAGAGCTATTCGTTGACCAGTGTCCCCATGACTTTGGAAATGATGGGAACCAGGGCAATTGGACGGTAGTTATTTGGAATCGTTTTTTTTTTACGTTCATTTAAATACCCAAGAGATGGCTTATTATTTTTAATGCAAGTTTCCTTATAAAAATTATGCAAGAGTTTTAGTGTAGTGTATTGTTGTTCTAGGTATAATTTGTTTGCATCTTTTCTTACATAATGAGAAGACTGTTTAGGAAGGTCATCAGAAAGCCAACTCAAAAAAGCTCTGTTTTCTCTAAAAGCATGCACTCTATAATTTTTATTTTTGCGTTGTTTGTTTTGTTCACGTTTTAAATCATTTATATTATACACGCTATTTTTGTATCCAGCTCTCTATCGTAAATCTTTCCAAACAGATGGTATTAAGGAATGTCTTACGACGTAGTTGAACTAATTCTTTTCCATTGTAATGTTTATAAACCATGCTATTTCCTCGTCTACTATGTTCATTTTCCTCCGTTTTTCGAGATGTACCTTGAAGGCTTGCATGTCCTGATGCAAACATTTTTCTTTGATCTCACGTCATAATTTTCCAGAAGTGATTATATATGTCTTCTAATCTGCTCAGTAAAAGTATTGCAAAACCTTTTCTTCAGATTTTAACAACATTTTTGAAACACAAGGTTCTCCAAGTTTTCGTTCTGCACGAGGTACGTTATGCTTAAGTTTTTCTGATTGACCCGAGAAAAGCTTATATAATCTTCTTGTTTTCATTCTCAGCATTTGATTTTTATCTCTTTTCCATTCGTTTTTCTTAGCAATATGTTTCTTTTTCGACCTTCGGACATATCACCGCATGTAGCCTGATTATTGTTCTCTTGATGATCTCTATTTGAATCTTCTTTATCATTAACGACGGCATCCATATTCTCGTCAGGACTGTCTACGTCAAAATGATTTAGAAAATTATCGCCTTCTCTGCTGGTTTCAGACTCGCTGTTTGAAACTTATTATCATCTTGATCTGGATCGGCCACCAATATTATTGTTACAACAAACAGCACCGGTCCAGCTTCTACATAAGAATCAAGTTCCTGATCAGCTAATACTGGAAGCTTAAGGTGAATATTCCCTATTGCATTATCAATTTTAACATCATCATTTAACAATAATATGGGTATATTATCTATATCAAATTTACTAGGCGTTTCAGAGTTTTTATTAGTACAGTCTTAATATTATCTCTGTTTCCGGTACTAAATCATAACTACTTTTAAAAATTACCTTTTCGATGCCAAAATCATCAAACTTTTCAGTGGAATTATTCTGAAGAGTTGCTTGAGTACCGTTATTAGGACATAAACTGGCATCTTTCTTAGACGATAATCCTGGTATAACAAGGTTTAGAATCCTTTGTGTTCGAAAAGTCATACTTTCTAAAAAAAATTAAAATATTTGCTTTTATATTAAAAAAATTCTGAACCTAAACATGACTTAAATAAACATTTATAGCTTTAGTATTTATTACGATTTTTTGGGAAAATAAAAATAAAACGCATCACGAAGCAGTAGGTTTTGCTTGTAAAAAGCATACAAGCAGAACCTGCTAAATGTAATTTGAAGACTTTAATAACGTAAACGCAATAGCTGCTATCTACGTCGCATAACAAAAACCTATGTTTTTAGTAGAATCGAAATCATGTGATTAAAGAATAGTTATATCAAGAAATTCAGTAAACTTTACGTATCCTTTTTTTAAACACTATTCATTTATAAAACAAAAGCTGAGATTTAAGCCGAGCGCACGAGACCGGTGTGTATAACCTATAATAATAGCAAGTATACTGAAAGATAGCAGGTGTTGAGGCGCGCGGCAAAAGCACGAACAGTTAGCATATCTTTTTTTGATTTAATACAGTAAACAATAAATTTTTTTGTATTTAGCAAACTATTTTATAAATACAAATAAAGACCCAAGCTTCGAACTATCGCCCTCCTTCCCACATTATAAAAGATTATGGAAATATTGGTTAAAAAGAGGCTTCTCTCTCTTTTCACTCTAAATATAAAATACTTACTACCCATCAATTTGGATTTTTAAGTAACAAATGCACAAATGATGCTATGTTTTCCCTCTTTAATTATGTATAGTCCAACCTGAACAACCATCACTCTACATCAACAATTTACTGTGATTTCTCTAAAACTTTCGATTGTGTAAATCATCATAATATCTTAATTAACAAATTGCAGTACTACGGATTCATAGCAGTGCCTCTCGAATGATTTATCTTAACAACAGAAGTCAGCTTGTGAGGGTTGATACGTCGATGTCTTCTTGCAAACCAATAGATTGTGGAGTACCCCAGGGTTCAGTATTAGGCCCTATTTTGTTTCTGCTGTTTATCAACGACATTGCTTGTCTGGACATTAGCGGTAAAGTCTGTCTCTTTGCGGACGATACTAGTTTCACTTGGAGCAATCCGGATATTACGGCGGTTCACAGAACTGTATGTAGTGACTTAATCACCATTAAATCATGGTGCGATTCTAATCTCCTGTGCTTCAACGTTTCTAAAACTAAAGTTTTATCATATAAAAGAATGTTGCAATATTTTGTACTTAATAACACCACTATTGACGTCGTTGAATCTGTGAAATTCTTGGGGCTTGTTGTATACAACCATTTAAAGTGGGACTTGCACATCGATGCCTTATCAAAAAAAAAAGTTCCGCCTATTTTGCGCTCAGAACTGTTTCCAGAGAGCTTAATGTGTCAACTGCTAGAACAGTCTATTATGCCCTTTTTGACTGGCCACCTTCGATACGCCCTTCCATTCTGGGGTACGTGTTGTGCGACTCAATTTGAGCGTATTTTCAAACTACAAAGGAGAGCTGTTCGATACTCACTGAGACTAAACAGTAGAACTCACTGCCAGGATTTCTTTAAAAGATTTAAAATATTAGCCCTTCCTTCCTTATTCATATTTGAATCCGTTTGCTTAATCCGCAAGCACGTATCTGCTATTCCAGACAGGCCATCTCACAAGTATCCACTTAGGAATTCGGAGCATGATCTTTATCTGCCAACCCCACGCTCAGAGTTAGTTAAAAGCTGTATACTGTACAATGCAAAAAATGCACAATCATCTGCCATTTGAAATAAAGTCAATTTGCACAATTGTATAAAGTTTTGTATAGTTAGGTTTTTTTTTCTTTTTATTGTATGTTTCTATTTGTGTTTTTATATGTTTTGTACTCTAGCTCTAGCTTTGTGTACAAATTGTAAATTTTTTTGACAATAAAGCATCTTATTATTATTATTATTATTATTATTATTATTATTATTATTATTATT
>MU189374.1:24261-52389 GCA_016904865.1 Pissodes strobi | reverse complement strand
GTATGTTAATCTTCCTCAGTAATTTGAAAAGCGGATACAATATAATACAGCAAAGGTATTTTCGCTGTTTTCGCGTCATCTAATACACCCAACTTTGTTGTCAATACATCTCTGCTGACTCGCTCCCCATTTTGGCTAGATTCTGAAAAAAAAACAATTATAGCTTAACTTAAACACAAAACCTTAAATATATTTTAGACCAGCGTCGATAGGTAATAAAACTGTAACGGCTGATCAGCTAAATTGGTCGGTTCTCCACCCCCAATCGGTTCTTATTTGGTCCTTCTTGTAAATGACCAGATAGACAGATGCTAAACAGAAAGGATTCTTATCCTTTTCTATTTCGCAATACTTTTTGATTATGCAGAGATGATGCACACTATTGGAGACTTACCTGCTGCTAATACTTGTTCAGTATATAGGTAACCATTCCATGTCAGATATTCTCTAATCAGTTCGTTAATTAATCTAGTCTCTTCTGGAATCTTGGGAGCCTCACAGCTATCTGCATTTTTATTCAAAACATTCATTACTGCTGCCCGTATTTCGCCTTTAAATCTTCCCAGTGTTCCGTCTTTTTGCAACGACTCCTTAATCGCTGGAACAAGTACGTACATAGGTAATCTGTGGTGACACCGATACTATTTAAAGAGTAGCACTAGTGCTACTCCTTAAATAGGTATCGGTCACTAACATTCCCGTCTTTTAATATCTTTTGGGATGGACTGACCAGATATTAATACAGAATTGCAGATAATTATTTAGTCTCATTGAATAATATTACTTGGAACAAAAATAACTTTTTATGCTCGTTGTCATTTTGATGTGTAAACATCTTACGCGGCGGTATGAGGGTAAATCTCGGGAAAATGGACGCAAGTGTGAAAGCGAATGTTATATCATAACCATGCGCAGTCTACTTCAGCGCTTCCTTGTAAAAAGTGTTATTTCTAACGCCAGAATATAGGCAAGCAATTCCAAATAAGTGGTTGCCTATATTCAGGCGTCACGCGGCCGAAGGAGGCATTAGATTTTCATGTCGATGATGTCGATATAGGATATCAGTGTCTCGAGTACTAGCAGATTCGCTCAATTATTTCCTAAATGCTCTTTTTAAAAATCGGCTCGAAAATGGATTTCGTAACAGTGGGTAGGTATATATAGACATACTACAACCTAAGCTAAATTTACATCTAGATTGTTGGTTTCTAAAACTTATTTTAGATTACAACCTTTGGCTTCCAGCGTCGCACATAATTCCGATTAATGATTCGAAAAACGGACGTAAGAAACTATTAGTCTAAGAGCTAGCAGCCAAATCGACTAAGGTGTTTTATCAAGGCTAGAAATTTGTTAACAGATGATTAAATAGTACTTAATGGGAATGGCAATGACCTGTCATGCCATATCGTGTTGCGTTATTGATAAATTAATTTTTCATGATGCAAAAAAAAACAAAAAATTATGTTGCTCCCACAAAGGTATAAATTTAATATGTTCTATAATTCTTAACTCTGAAATTAAAAAACAATGGACAGGCGATTTCGATGGTTGCATCTCCGTGCCAGGCGGGCATCAATCCCTATATTTCATGTATTTTTTATGGTGCTTTTACAAAGTTATAATTTATAGGGGATGTTTATTCATCTATTTTAAGAAACTATGTAAAACGACAGGTGCTTCTGTTGGTTGCAAGCGACTGCCAGGCGAGCACAATTATAAATTGGTTAAAATATACTGAATACTTCCACGTGATTTTTCAATAGTTTCTCCAATATTTCCGTAAGACCCTGTTTCTATAAATCTACAATGATTTTTCGTACCGAATTTGGAATTTCGGAGTTTTTATCGACCATCTTCCGTAAAAACGCATGCCACACAACCAAGATTTTAGCAAGTAGGCTTACGTCATGTTTAAAAGTATAATTAAATAGGAAAAAATTATTATCATTCCTATCAATTTTTTTAAACATTAGTTGTGTTTCATGCGTTTCAAATGCATTTTATGAAATGTATTTAGAATTTCATGTAGAATCTAAATATGCCCCACAACATATCCTACAATTTTTGTATCTAACATTTTTAATTATTTCTGTAAATAAAGGGATGCTAAGGGGCACTGTATATCCACGTCTTACGTTTGAATCGAATGTTTAATAACGGTACATATTAGTACCTTTAAAATCATTTTACTTACTTACAGCAAACTTCCCGCAGATTCAGAAAATGGCGCCTCATTTGAGTGATGAAATCGTTGATTTCCTCCAGCATGCTGTAAAAACTTTTAAAAAATACCATTTTACATGATTGAAAACCATCCACATTTTTCCTGGATATTGAATCAAATTTAGTCGTCACGCATTACGCACGACTTTTTAACACTCATGAAGTCGGCTGAAGTAGTTTTTTAAATTTTTAATTAGTTTTAATATCCTTTTGTTGAAGTCTTTTTAAATCTTGTTTTACTGTTATTCTTTCTTTCATTTGAAAATTAAAAAATTTCGGCGATCAAGTATTTTTTGTGTCCATTAAATATTTTCTAGTTCAGCGCTTCAACATACATGCAGAAAATATTTTTGCCAAGGAAATGTATTATGTATTGTATTTGTAAATGCATCATAATAAATATATATATAGTATATGCCCGCCTGGCATGGAGATGCAACCATCGAAATCGCCTGTCCATTGTTTTTTAATTTCAGAGGTAAGAATTTTAGAACATATTAAAATTATAGCTTTGTGGAAACAACATAATTTTTTGTTTTTTTTTGAATTTTGAAAAATTAGTTTATCAATGACGCAACACGATATGGCGTGACAGGTCATTACCATTCCCATTAAGTAGTATTTAGTCATCTGCTAACAAATTTCTAGCCTTGTTAAAACACCTTAGTCGATTTGGCCGCTAGCTCTTCTACTATATGGTTTTTGCTACAACGACATAATTTTATCCATAATACCAAAACATAATTTTTGCACTAGACGCGCGTTTTGCTAACGGTGTTAACATGATCAGGAGATGATTCAAACTCTCTAGCATCATCTACTGCATGATGTTAAAATGGTTAGAAAAACGGTATTGTGGATATCGTAGATAAAACGAACACACAAACTGTGTTGTAGTGCATTTTGCCGAAGGTTCCAAACCCCAACTTAATATGGTTTTTGCGTTCGCATTCACACTTGATCGTTTCAGATTTGTTGATATGCATCTATTTTAGATTGTTGTGATGGAGTATTTTTCTTTGGAAATAATAAAGTAAGTTAAAATGAAGAAACATACAGGATGTTACAAATTCGAAGCGCACCATTGGAATCTCGGGAACTATAAGAGATACGAGATCGGTTAAATTGGTGCAAAGTTGCGAAATTTAGGGGCCATTGATATACCGTCGAGAAATTTAGAAAATTCCGTCTACTTCCGGAGATATCCGTAAAAAAAACGAAAATCACATGTTTTATTTTTATTTTTTTCTGGCTTTGATAAAGTTCAATCAATCAATCAATCAATCTTTATTTATGCCAATAATTGAAACAATTTTACACACGTCAAAACCAATAAAAAATATTAAAATAAAGTCAAACAGACTAACACTACCTTAAGTCAAAACAGACTAGCACTACATTAAACTAAACTAAAATCTAACTATACTAAAAACAATATAAAATACTTATACACTACAAAACACGATTAAAATCCTTAAAAAACGTGGTTTAAAAACTCTTCAAGTGAGTAAAATTAGTTTGCTAATAAAATCTTTTTCATATACTACATTTTAAAACCATTTAGAGGTAGGTACTTTATTTCAGAGGGAAGAACGTTAAAAAATTTTACCCCCCAAAAACCCGGTCCATCCCGACAGCTTCCCAAACGGCAGTAAAGAGGTACCAAGTCTGTTTTATGGCGAGTGTTATAGCCATGTATATCCTGGTGGGCTGCAAATGACTGAGCGTTGCGTTTAATATAAAGAAGGTTTTCTAAAACGTACACCGAGGGCAGAGTGAGAATGCCAAGTTGTTTAAACGCCGTCTTACAATCTTCCGTGTATGTGAGGCCCGCTAGTACCCTTATTATTCTCCTCTGAATAGTGAATACACGCTTGACATCAGATGCATGTCCCCAGGCCAGAATACTATAGGTCATGTGAGCATGAAAAACACCAACGGACTGACAAAGTAGGCCGTTCTAAGAGCTGCCGACGATACCCTGTCACTGAGCCCACTTAGCAGATAAACACTTTTAATAAGCTTTGAAGCCAATTGGTCGATGTGATGACTCTAATGTAAACGTTGGTCCAGAGTAACTCCAAAGAATTTGGCAGTCTCAGCAGACTCCACTTTCCCAAGCTCTCTCACCGAGAAAATAATTTTAAGGGTCTTATCTGTATTCATCAGAAGACGGTTGCTGCAAAACCAGCTTTCTACCCTTTCCTGCGCCGCCAAGGAGCCCCTCAAAGAAGCATCCAAAGTGTCAGCCCGAAAGGACACTGTGGTGTCGTCAGCAAAGATGGTAAACTTTGCTAGTTCACTAATAAGTGGAATATCATTGATGTATATTAAGAATAGTATGGGCCCCAGAATCGATCCCTGGGGCAACCCCATCGTAATACCTCCCTTTGCTGACGCCACCCCAGCAAACCGCACAGACTGACATCTGCCCTCTAGATAGGATTTCTTAAGATCAATGTTTGATGGATTAAAATTATAGGATCTGAGCTTCTGAAGAAGGATCCCATGGTCGTCGCAGTCAAAAACCTTGCTCAAGTCACAGCAGAGAACTGTGTCGTATTGAGAATCTTGAAAGGCTCCAAGAATATCTGATACCAAGTCTAGGATACCAAGAACTGTACTTTTGCCCTTACAAAAACCAAACTGACATTTGCTGAACATGTTGTTTCGCTCAATCTGCTCGGCTAGGCATTTTTCCAAAACTTTAGACACTATTGGCAGCAGAGATATAGGCCGGTAATTTTCAGGCTTATTACAGTCTCCCTTTTTAAATACAGGAATTAATTAGAAGTGCCTCTTTTAACAAAGATGGAAAACATGATTCTTTAATGCACAGATTTAACAATTTAGTTAGTGGAACAACAATTTCATTTGTAATTAATTGTAAAATTTTCACGTTTAGACCAAAAATATCCTTATTATTTTTATTTTTGAGGCTGGCAACAGCATCTCGAACTTTAATATAGGAAACTTCAGAAAAGGAGAAAACATTATCTCTCCTAGGAATCGAGGATATTGGATCAATATCTGAAACTGGCATTCCTGACACAATACCCTGATCTACCCCAAAAAAAAGTTGTTAAAGTCATTTGTAGTAATGTTACAATCCTTTGTCCCCTCAGTTTTATTGCCATGGGACTTATTTATGATTTGCCACATTATACGGCTAGGTTTAGTTAAATAAATGTCACATTATTATTGCCACTTTTTCTCCTCTACAAGATGGCAGTATCAAATTCTAAATCTGACGCTTTGCTTTCGGGCCCCCTTCATCAATTTCATTTTTTTAAATAAGGACCTGGATTTTTATCTAATTTTTTTGTAGTCTCCTAAAACCAACGATGTATCACACTTATCAATAAATCATCAAATCTAGATTTTTTTCCTTAAGACCCGATTTCATAACAACATTTGTTACCACTATCGGATAAGTGTGATACATCGTTGGTTTTGGGAGACAAAAGGCTTTTAAAAAATTAGACAAAAAATCCAGGTCCGTATTTAAAAAAATTAAGTTGATGAAGGGGGCCCGAAAGCGAAACGTCGGATTTAGAATTTGATACTATCATCTTGAGAGAAGAAGAAGTGGCAATAATAATGTGATATTTATTTTACTTTATCTCTTCAAACAAAGGCAGAAGGAAATAAGAATAAAATAGCTGACTTTCGGGTTTTACGGATATCTCCGAAAGTAGACGGAATTTTCTAAATTTCTCGACGGCATGTCAATCACTTGTGCAGTTTACATCCTTGAGCCGGGGCCGAAGTGGCTCTATAACAATTCAGACAAAATTCAATCATTTGTGGAGCCAAAGGCAATCAATTCCAGGGTAAGAATGAATCCTCCACAACAATATAGAACATATTTAAATCACCCTTAAATTGCGCAACTTTGCCTCAATTTACCTCGTATCTCTTATAGTTTCCGAGATCCCAATGGCACACGTGTTGGGCATCGGCCCTTTGATCTCCAGTTTGGGGGTCGCGTGGTGAATGTTCGGGGACCGTTTTGATTCCCCGAGGAAGAATCAGAGTCCAGACGGGGGTTTGAGCCCCGTGCATGTACAAGATTTAAATGTTTGTGAACGTCTAGTCGGTCGTGTTCGAACCATAAAACAAGCCGTGCATGTACAAGTCGGAGCCTCCAGAAGTACATACTCGACGTACTGTACTAAAAATAGTATATCTGTCCACCACCAGGGTGTAACCAATCTGGAAGGGTCGCTCCAGCTCTTGCTAAGCCCGGACGCATAAATACATTCTTTACTACGGTACAGATGTCTTGGTCTCTGTACCGCAGTAACCAATGTTATCGAAACAACGCGCGAATCCCACATACATTGCTTACTACGCTGCAGATGTTTATCTGTAATGTAGTAAATACTGTAGGTCAAATAACGGCGTACTGATCATCCGTTGCTTACGACATCAAACCATATTTATTGTTGAATATTTTTTCTTCAAATACACAAAATTTCGAGATGTTATTTATTGATTCCAGAGGATCTTGCGACCAAACGAATACATGTGTGACGATTTTGTTTGCTCCTGCTAAAATTGGCACTGTACCTTTAGCATGCGTTTTTAACCCTAAATAAAGTGAAGGTAACTAACTGCACACTCATGTTTAAGTTACACCCTACGAAATCAAGAATTCGGAGGTCAAGGCTTCCCCAACGTCATCATGACAGACGATTATTTAGCGGAAATAAACGCATTAAAATTCCCCGAGACCAGTTTGTCGATTTGTATAATCCATGTGATCCAAAAATATTGGAGATGGTTGTTGAACACTCAGCACATAGCTTGTAAAGACCCTCGAATGCCAATAATTAGAGAAATTCAAAGCTTATTCTAATCACTAGTGAGGAGGACGCCCAAGAAATGAATGAAAAGCTTGTACAAACTGAATGTCTTTTATTGTATCACAATTTAATTGGCCATATAAAAACATTATGGGGACGCAAGTAAGTTATGAAAAGTAAGTGACCTACTTATTAGAATAATTATTTGATAAAGCACTTTCGGAGCCAAATATTTAAATCGTAAAAGCTTAATTTGTGAAATCTTCTAATTTGTCTAGCTACTTCACGAAAACGCAATCGAAAGGTGATAAGTGCTTGTTTCTGCAATAATTGCTGTAGTAGGTATTCATCACATAAAAGGAGGAAGGCACTAAAAAAACCGCTGCTAATTGCATCCATACTCTCACATTTAAGTTTTACAGAAAAAAAACTAACACCCATCCCAACCCTCTATAAAAAATAGTATGATAATCGAATTCCTTAACCTCGAAAATATAGGAAACGATATATCAAATAGTTTTGCAATGTGTATACGACAGATATATTTAAACTATTTCTACCTATAATAGAAATTGTATATGTTATGCAGCAGTAAGAAATGGATGAGCAGCACGCAGTTACTAGGCCTACATTATTTATTACGATACAGATAGTGTAAACATCTGCAGCGTAGTAAGAAATGTATGTGGGATTTGCGCGTTATTTCGATACCATTGTTTACTGCGGTACAGAGACCAAGCCAACTGTAATCTGAATGTATTTACGCAGCCCGGACAGGCTGGCAGGAACGTCAAACCGATGAGAGCAGTTTGATTACGGGGACATGACGGGGCTTCCAGGATCAAAATATACCGGAAGTAAACTCCCCGGCCATTCGGATCTCCGGGCGCTGGGTGGCCCTGGGAGTCCTTCATTCCGCATTTCACAGATAGCGAAGATACCGAACCAATTTAGAATAGATTTCTGCAACATAAGAGGCCTAAATACCAACATAAATTCGGAACACCAACATCTACAAGCAAATAGACCACACATACTAGTCCTTACAGAAACACAAGTATGTTCTACAACAACAACAGTGAACTACCCCTATCCTGGTTACGACTTACATACCCGATTTAGACATAAGTTCGGAATATGCCTTTTTGTACGAAGCGACCTTTCATGTCACCGCGAGGAAACACTCGAACCGAACAACCTTGACGTCATGTGGCTCAAGTTCACCGCCAAGGGATTAACCAAGTTTATATGTTGTCTCTATCGCCCTCCGAGCGATAGAGCCTACTAAAGCTTTTTCTCAACACTAGCTACCACTTTTGATTCAATACAGGTCGATCACCCCAGTTCAGAAATAATCGTTCTGGAAGTCTTCAGTGCCCACAACACAAACTGGCTCAAACATCACAACAAGACCGACAACGAAGGTAGAAAAGCTGAAGCTTTTGCCATCAGCTGCGGGCTTACTCAACTTGTAGACGAACCAACTCGAATCTCAGAGAAGGGCGAATTCGCCGCCCTCCTGGATCTCTTTCTAACCGTCAATCCTGACCAGTACAGAGTTACAGTTGGTCTGCCATTAGGTACTTCCGACCACAAACTTATTACAACGGTGTGTGAATTGCCACTCATACAGAAGCACCCACCATTGCCTCGCAAAATCTGGCATTACAATTCTGCAAACTGGGACGATCTAAGGGAGTTCTACCTAGATTTTCCGTGGCTCGACGTCTGCTTTGGCACTGACGACCCGTCAATCTGCTGCGAAGAGATCACGCAAGTAATCTCCTCAGGAATGGAAGCATACATCCCAAATTCCATCAAGTTACCATCAAAAGGAAAGCCCTGGTTCGACAGAAGATGCGAAAGAGCTGTAGGTAGGAAACAGCAAGCATACAAGTACTGGCAGCAAAATCAGACCGCTGAAAGTCGCAATTATTTTGTCGAAGCGAGAAACGAATGCAAACGTGTGATCGACGAAACTAAGGACAAACACAATCAAAGGATCAGGAATAAACTTTTGCAATGCCCCAGTGGCTCCAGGAATTTCTGGTCGGTAGCAAAGGCAACAAGTAACAACTTTACAAAAACGTCTCTCCCACCTTTGAGGACGAACGTGGCATCACGGCGACTACAGCCAAGGAAAAAGCAAACATGCTCGCTAAAATGTTTTCATCGCACTCTACCTTAGTCGTTCCCCAAGGCAAGACTCTCCCCACCATATTGAACATCAACACTACCATGGCAGAAGTCAAGTTTCATCACCATGATATTCGCAAAATCCTTAAAGAACTAGATACGCAAAAGGCATCAGGACCGGGCGGAATACCGGCCATCGTGTTAAAGCACTGCGCCAACGAACTAACACCCGGTTTTTCCAGGCTTTTTTCTCTTTCTTACGGAAAAGGTATTTACCCATCCTCTTGGAAAGTCGCTCGAGTGCAACCTGTTCCAAAAAAAGGCAAGAAAACCACGCCCTCAAACTATCGCCCAATTGCCTTGCTTCCAATAATCTCCAAAGTCATGGAACGTGTAGTCAACCAGCAACTACTCAAGTACCTCGAGAACAACAGAATAATCAGCGATAATCAATACGGCTTTCGTAAAGAGAGATCGACAGGAGATATATTGGCTTATGTCACTCATATATGGAGTAGGGCAATTGAAAACTACGGAGAGTCTCGAGCGATTGCGTTGAATATTTCAAAGGCATTCGACAGAGTTTGGCATGACGGACTGCGCAACAAACTGCCGTCCTTCGGACTGCCAGCCTCTCTCTGCAGTTGGCCGATCCCTACACGTTGCAGTCGATGGACACATCTCGGCCACATTCACCATCAACGCGGGCGTGCCTCAGGGCGCAATACTTTCATCAACTCTGCTCCTTATCTATATTAATGACCTGCTGGTCGAAACGAATAATCCTGTTTACAGTTTTGCAGATGACAGTACCCTTGTCTCCCACTTTAGATCAGAAAAACCCTTACCAGCGACTGATACTCATTACCGCAGACAGGAGCAGATTACAGCTATTAATCAAGACCTGGAGAAAGTTCAAATTTGGGGCGACCGAAATTTGGTCCAGTTCAATGCAGCAAAGACCCAAGCAACAACGTTTACCAAGAGGGCCAATACAGCGGGCCCTGACATCATTATGACAGGATCGACCATTCCTTCATCCTCGTCAATCGGACTGCTGGGTGTCTCGGTCAACAGCAATATGTCATGGCATGACCATGTCGCTAACATCGCAAAATCAGCCTCCCAGAAGCTTGGTGCGCTATTTCGCAACAAAAAACTCTATACACCGCAGCAGTTGCTCTTGCTGTACAAAGCGCAAATAAGACCGTGCTTAGAATATTGCTCACATATGTGGGGTGCCGCACCAAAGCTTACCCTAAAGCTGCTGGATTCCATTCAGAAGAGAGCTGTGCGTCTCATCGGCGACCCGGAGTTGACCAGAAATCTGGATGGTCTAGAACACCGCAGACATGTGGCCGAGATGTCTATGTTTTACAGATACTTTCACGGCAGATGTTCCCAGAATTTGGCCCGCATCATCCCGCCCCTGGCAACTCCTGTCAGACAGTCACGACAGACGGCAAGAGCGCACCAGTTCGTCGTACACCTAGAAACACCTAGAACATCGCTTTACAAGAACTCCTTTGTCTGGCGCACTGCATCACTGTGGAACTCACTTCCAGGACATCTGTTTCTCACTAATTACAACCTACAACTATTCAAGAACCGTGTCAATCAACATCTTCGCACACACGCCGCTCGTCAAGCGCCATAGGATCTCCCTTTAGCGTGTGTGCCACTGCCATAAAAAAAGGGTCGTTAAGCTGGGAACACACTTTCAACACGCCACGCCACTCTGCGAGCTAGCGCGTTCCGTGGCGTGGCGTAAAATTTTTGGTTTAGAAACACACTATAGGCAAGCAGTCGCTGCGACGTACACCACACGTCAGTTGATTGCGTTTACTTCCCAATTTATATTTTTTTTGGCAGTACCAGTGTTTCTAGAAAAAATTGAATACGCCAGCAGTACCGATTCTTCTGATTGGGAAGAGGAATTGGAAAAAGTTGCAGTCCCTATCTATATATTAGAAAATAAGGCAAGTCATAGAGCATCCTGGGTACACGAAATTAACCAAAAAAGAGAAGAATTGTGCTAATTTTATAGGCTGGTACGATTATTAATTCATATTATGGATCCATCTTTATTCAAACGACCTAATATTTCCAGTTTCTAAGCCAAACTTTCGTAAGAAAAAGTTTTGTCGACGAAACATTTTTCAGGTGTGTCATTTTATTATCTTCACATAATTCAATAAATAATTCATTTAGTTACCAGAAATTTTTAATTCCCGTCCAATTTCCTCCCAGGACGTCTGTCTCATATGCTTATCCCTATAATCCCGGCATTTGACGTTGTATAAACAAACATTCAAGCTCTCGCACCTTTTCAATAAGTAAGTCATCCATTTTAGGATTAAAATCGCATTAAAAATTACTGAATAAATTAACCGAATTCGCTTTTTGGCGCCTCATTGCTCACCACGCGTGGCAACAAAAGTGTGGATTTCCACATGCTGCAGCATGCATGGAGTGTGACGTCAGCGTGGCATGGAGTGATTTCCGTGCCGTGCGGTGTGTGTGTTTCCGGTCTGTATAAAAGCATTGTTTTAGAAGCTCCGCACTTTTTGCATAGCACGCCACGGTACACGCTAGCTCGCAGAGTGGCGTGGCGTGTCGAAAGTGTGTTCCCGGCTTTACTGGCTGAATTGCTCACGCAAAGGCCAACAGAGAGTCGTACTACTACTACTATAACCTGAAAATGCAAAGTCATTGTGCAAAAGCGAAAGTGATTTTGCGAATTTTAAACCTTCTTAGGTAAGAGAAAAATGGTTTGTTTTTGAACTAATGTAATATAGACTATTATTGCCTTGATTTTTGACTAAATTATATGTTGATCTTCTTTTATATATATGAAATATTATTAAAACATACATTGCTTTCATAAAATTTACTAATTTTAATAAATATTGATGGTGTGGGAATTAGGCTCAGAAATAAGTGTGTTGCTATAAATCCGATATCAGGTGTCGAATTTATGGGCAATGCCAATGAATCTATGAATATTTGTATTTAAAAAAAATTACGTAAACAAAATACGATACTTAGTTTGCATTGATGCCTGAAATGGTGATAAAGCGAAAGAGCTAACTCCAACAGTGTGTCCAATGTACCAAAAGTATCGAATTTAGAGGCATGTTCCGTATATGTAAAATATATCTAAAAATGAAGGTAAATAACATATTAGTATTTTAACTAAGTGTATGAATATATTTTTTTAGAATGCCACCAAGAAAATATTGCTCTTAATCCAAAGAAGACTTACAAAATGCCTTACAAGCAATAAAAAATGTCACAATCATACCATGATCCTAAAACAAATTTAATGGAAAAAATCAAAGGAACCTACCCTGACCGATGATTCGACCAAGAGATATTCGAAAACGAGAGAAAGATAAATATTATTCAAAATATTTTGTTGACAGTGCTCATGAACGGTGAAATAAATGACGAAAGTACTGAAAAATACCTAAAAAGTAAAGAGGAAAGAAACTGAGAAGAGCAAGACGAAATTAAAGTTATAGAAGAAGAAATAGCCATTAAGAAAAAAATTCTTTTGAAGAGATTCAATAAAACAAAAAATAGAAGAAGATGGCAGTAAAGATACCAAAGGAAGCACTGAAAATATAGAAAAAGAGACTGATGATAGTAGCAGCACTGAAAACAGAAAACGACCGAAGATGAAATGATTGAAGCTAGAGGAAATGATACAGTTTTTCAGGAAGTTGAAAATAAGGAGATCTAAGAATTAAAGGATAAACAAAACAATTAGAGAGAAATTGTAAGTAAAACAACTGTTGACAAAATAAGAGAGACCGAGAAAGTAGGGAATACTAGAAAAAAACTGAAAATACAAAGAAAGAAGTCCTCAAGAAAATTGATAACATCTATAGACAAGACGAAAGAGGATATTGAAAAAAATTCCACCCTGTCAGTATCATCACCGTTTAAAAAGGCATTGTTTTGGCCAGAACCAACCATATCTAAAAAATATCCTCTGCAACCAATTTAGGAAAGAGACCTAAAAACAAAACTTGAGCAACAAAATTGAAGCAAAAGTGAAGAAACGTTGCCTAATGTTAGCGAGGATGACGGTGAAGTGTGTATTGAGAAAGTAAAGGAAAAAAGAAATTTGAAAATTTGTGATTGTAAACTATGAAAATAATTACTATCCGGGAAATGTGAGTGGCCAGATGAAAAAGACAAAATTTGGTACAACTCCACAGAAATTATGGAACCACCTTAAAAAATTAACAAAAGAGGTTGCTTTGATGTTGAGGAAATAACTAAATATAGACTTCCTATTTAAGTTCATTTTAAGTGTTTTGTTCTCATTAAATTGTGTTATTAAAAAGTTTTGTAAACTGAAAATCTTTTTTTTTTTATTTATGTACTTAATGTGCCGGATTTAAAAACTCTGTTCAATTCATAATTTATGCTTAACTCACTGTCGGAATTTTGGACAGAGAAAAATTTCAGGTGTCGGAATTATATCCATTTGCAGGCTATTAAAAACATTTTTTTTTTTTGTTGATGGAATGGTAGAATTATATTTCTTTTCCAGAAAAAACTTTCGAAATGAACAAACTTCACTATTATATAAAGTATCCTACATTTTATACACGATTTTTATTTTATCATCATCTTTAGTTTGCTGTCTTACAGTGTCGGAATTATGTACACTTACCCTATCTCGTCACCAATCACAGTTAAGCAACCCGCAACGCTGAAAGCAAATCGCTCTTACGAAAAGTAAGCTTTTCACTGCCACTGCATTTTAATCTTTTATGCTGGACTGACCAGATTCTAATGCGGAATTGGACAAAACTGCTTTGTCTCTTGGAGTACCATTATTTGGAATACAGGGTCTGGTATCATATTATAAGCAATTTTGATTTTGCTTTGTTTTGGTCTAATAGAAAGATTACATTAAATGCAATACATTAATACAAAAAATGCGGATGATGAAGCACATTTGAGGCCAAAAATTGAAAAACAAGTTTCATAAATGAGGCTGTTTAGCAATACATTTTATAGCGAAAACTCTCCCAATATGACGGTAATGGTGAGAGTTTACTTTCCGTGATGGCACACTCGACTAAATTTCTTTATTGATTGTGTTAGCTGGGGTTGGGCACTTGTCTCTTCACTAATCTAACCCAAACTAATCGAAACTAACCCTAATTCACAACCAATCAAGCGCCCAAATTAACCCTGATTAACTAGAGTGAAAAGAGACACGCGCTTGTTTCTCGACTGACCTCAGCTAACGCAAAATAACCAAAGTAACCCAAACCAACAAAACAAGCGCGCATTTATCTCTTAACTAACCCAAACTAACCAACCAAACGAGCATTTATCTCTTAACTCAACATACGATTTTTTGCGTTAACGTGTCCCATCTAATGTAATATTTTCATTGAACCCAAAAAAGCTTCAAAATCGAAAGTGCGTATATGACACCACTACCGGAACAGAATTATTTTTTTTGTGGCTCGTCTGCAGTTCCCCAACATTTTTTTTGTCTCGAAAAGTTTCAAAAATCGGCTGGAACTAACAAAAACGAACCAAAGCTAATATAGAGAGCCACACAATAATTTAAAAATTGTTTCATTATTTTAACAGAAATGATATTCAGTAAAAATGAATTAAGAAATGTGTATTTTGCAGTTTTGTGTTTGAAATAAAGGCAGCGTCAAATTTGTAAAGTTTGAAAAGCAATAACTGAAAAAGAAATATAAATTTTTTCAAATTCGTCTTCTGCGACCCGAAACACAAGTATGCACAAAATCGGCATTAATAATTTGCTAAATTTGTATATTAATGTAATTCTAGATTTAGATCTATAAAAATTATAGATACCAGCCATAAAGAGAAAACAGATTATTGTACGAAATCACAACATTTTTCGATAACAAGGCGATTAAATTCAAGTAAGACCTAAGGTTATTTACCTTGCAATAAATCCACTTCAGCAGATTCACTCATTACAAACTCTTTCCCAGTGTCCAATAATTTTAACAGTTTTTTTTTTAATCGCAATGAAGTGTCACTTACGAAGTTTGATTACTTAAAAACGTAACACAGTGTCACGTCCCAGCTATGTCAGAGCATTTGTTTGTATCGATACCTGTACCATACGATCCCTTGTATCAATGGCAACCACCGACCTTTTGTTCATGGTTCGTTAGCTATGTTGCCAGTTGCAAATGCAAAATACAAAGGGGAATTATTATATTAAGCACTTAATTTAAAACTATAACTGAGAACATGCTGTGCCGCAGATCTACATCCCAATTTCGAAAACGATCGATTTTACTTCAGTCCTAGGTTACCCATTTTGGAAAAATGCACCATATTTTAGCAAAAATTTGAGGGAAAGTTGCCAAAATTGAACTGTTAGACAAAGTCTGGCATTTTAGAATACATGAAATTAAGTGATACGTTAACACAATGCCTAGACATAGTCATGCCTAGTAAAGTCGACGCGGCGCTGACGTCTTTAAAATGGAACGATGTTTCATATGTATCAATTATTATATTTATTGTGAAAACCTAGGATATTATGGTTTTTATGGGAATACATGAAACAATTCTTGATTTTATTTGTTATATTTGGTTACTTTCCACTCTTTTCAGAGTAGCAAGTTGTATGATTCTGATTGTTAACTCAAAAACGGACTCAAGAAGTAAAAGTAAATAACTTCTTGAGTTAGTTTTTGCCTTTACATTCATTACAGCTTGTTGGGTCAGATTTGTTGATACGCCACCCGAAAATTAACGAAATTATACAAGGTGCTTCAGATAACCCTTTAAATGGAAATATCTATTATTTTTGAAATTAGAAAAAAATATTCCATCAAAAGTTTTTTTAAATAATTTTAAATTTTAAATTTGCTATTAAGTTCTTATATATTTTGTAAATATATCATGTATTAAAACTTAACTGTTTTCGAAATATTAAAGGTTTTAGAATAATTATGAAATACTATGATTTTTTCGATATAATTGCTTTGCTATTTAGATACCTGCTATTACCTCGAGATAAAGGTTCATTTTTTAAAAGCCATGGTATTGCTGTTTGAAGTCTCATTTACTGATTCATCATGATTTTAAAAAATTAGCTATTTGATTGTTGAACGGTTGAAAATGGCCGGTTATTTCAAGAATGATAATAACGCTACAAGAACACCAGAACAGCATATGAAAAATGTTCAGAATGGTCGAAGAGTACCATTTTCTTTACGAACTATAATTAATATGGGGAAGTTATTGCAAGAAGCAACATCTTTTGTGAATAAGAAAAGGACAAATCAAAGAATCGAAGAAAGGGATCTTATTATATTGCTTTATTTTCAAGAAAATCTATCAGATGCTATGTATCAGACTTTGTACCACGAAACAAGAGAGTTTAACTTAATACGGATACCATGATTTTAAAATTAAGTCAGTTTAACAATTAAAAGACGAATAAAAAAGAATACATGAATTTATTCAAATTATAAAAGGAAGTTTTAATCAAGAGGCAAATTATTTCAATGCAATTTTGTGGACCGTGGAGGTGATATTAAACACTGGTATTTATAATAGGAAACACTGTCATATTTGATCGAATGAAAATCCAAAAGCTGTTGAGCCAATTGCTTTTCAATGACGTTCATCAATACAAGTTTGGTTGGTGTGGCATTTTGAATGAACTACAAGTTCAAACTCATCAAAGTATAATTTGGCAACAAGATGGAGCACCTCCCAATAATATTCTGACAGACTTTCTTTATAATAAGTATGAAATGTAGATGGATATCTTCCTTTTGGGGGTAATGAAAAATAAAGAAAGAAGTACCAATATTGAAGAAATTCAGAGAAAAATTGTCGAAGCAATAAGAAATTTAAATGAAAATGAGAACGAAGCAATTATAAATACACTGGAACGCCAGAAAATAATTTACGAGAAATGTGATAATGTTAATATGGAGGACATGCAGTATTTAATTTAGGCTAGAAATTATAAGTTTTATTTGTCTTATGGTTCATTGCATTGGTAACGGAGGTTAACTCTTTAAAAGTTCGTTTTGAAGTCCTCAACTTCCTTCCAAAAAAGCAAACAAATCAACCAAAGGATTATGCGAGGAGTAAACCATGCATCGGTGTAAAAATTACAGAATTATTGAAAATACATGAAAATAGAATTCTAAATATTTCAAGCCTATACATTAACTAAAATTCGAATTCCACAAATATCAAAGCAAAGATCCAGGTTTTACCTAGGTATTTTATGTAGAATAAAATGAAATAAAAAGGTAAATTTTTTGCACTACTCTAGTCTAGTCTAATTAAACAATACTGTACTAATTATAATAATGAGTACAATTTTAAACCATATATAACATTTAAACTGAAAACCATTTGTGTATCTACTATGTAGACACATTTTGATAGAAATTGTTAGAGGTTCTGAAACAGTGGAAATACTTTGTAAACACAGGAGAAATATAAATACAATGGAAATACCAATGTAAAAAGTGTGAAAATATTTTTAAAATGCCTAGAACACTAAGAAATACTCTGAAAATACCATTAGCTCCATGGAAATACTAAAAATACATGGATAGGTAATGATACTAGATTTTTTATATGCTAATTTTTAATACCATCAAAATTTTTTATGGCAAACACGCACACTAAAGGGAGATCCTATGGCACTCGACGAGCGGCGTGTGTGCGAAGATGTTGATTGGCACTATTCTTGAAGAGCTGTAGGTTGTAATTTGGGGAAAACAGATATCCTGGGAGCGAGTTTTACACCGATACAGTGCGCCAGACAGAGGAGTCCTTGTAAAGCAATGTTCTAAGTGTTTCCAGTTATACAACGAACAGGTGCGGTCTTGCCCTCTGCCGTGACTGTCTGACAGGCGTTGCTGGGGGGGGGGGGGGGGGGGGGGGGGGGGGGGGGGGCGAAATCCTGGGGATATCTGCCACGAAACTAACTGTAAAAACAGGGATATCTCGGCCACATGTGTGCGGTATCCCAGACTATCCAGATCCCTGGTCAACTCTGAGTCGCCGACGAGACGCACAGTTCTCTCTTGAAGGGAATCCAGCAGCGTTAGGGTGTGCTTCGGTGCGGCACCGTAGTTGTGTGAGCAATATTTTGAGCACAGTCTTATTTGTGCTTTGTAGAGCAAGAGGAGCTGCTGCCGGGTATACAGTTAGCAACGTGGTTATGCCATGACATATTGCTTTTGCCAAAACAATACTCCCAGTATTCCGATTGACGAGGATGAAGAAATGGATCCTGCCATAATGATATCAGAGCTCACCATATTAGCTTCCTTGGTAAACGTGGCTACTTGGGTTTTTGCTGCATTGAACTCGACTAAATTTCTGTCGCCCTAAGTTCGAACTTTCTCCAGATCTTGGTTGGTTAATTGTTGTTATATGTTCCTGTCTGCGCTGATAAGTCTCAGGCGCTGGTAGAGGCTTTTCTGATCTAAATTGGGTATTGTAATCTGCAAATCTGTAAATAGGATTATTGGTTTCGGTCAGCAGGCCATTAGTATAGATGAGGAACAGAGTTGGTGTCCTGAGGCACGTACGCGTAATGGTGCCACATTCAGAGATCGGTTCTTAAGGAAATTGGCAAGCCAGCTGCAGAGAGAGGCTGGCAGTCCGAAGGACGGCAGTTTGTTGAGCGATCCGTTATGTCAAACTCTGTCGAATGCCATTGATATATCCAACGCAATCGCTCGAGATTCTCGGTAGTTCTCAATTGCCCTACTCCATCATACATGAGTAACATAGGCCAATATATCTCTCTTTGCGAAAGCCATATTGGTTATCGCTAATTATTCTGTTGGTCTTGAGGTGCTTGCCAAAGTTCCATGATTTTGGAGAGTATTGGAAGCAAGGCAATTGGGCGATAGTTTGAGGGCGTGGTTTTCTTGCCTTTTTTGGAACAGGTTGCACTCGAGCGGCTTTCCAAATCCCCAATATCTTTTTCTTCTTCTTGTTTGGCTCTACAACTCGTCGTGAGTCTTGGCCTCATTCACTATTGCCCTCCATCCTCCATCCTTGGCGGTCTTGTGCCTCTATTTCCCACAGTCTAATGACCATCTTCCTAAGGTCTGCCGTTATAGCGCCCCTCCATCGATTTCTGGGGCGTCCCCCTGGTCTTCTACCAACCGGTCTCTCCCAAAAAGCTGTGTTTACAAGGCGCTGATCATCGCTCCTTATTACATGACCTGACCATCTAAGCCTATTAGCCTTTATATTCCTAATAAGGCTCTCTTTCCCAAATAGTTGTTGGAGTTCATGATTAAGTCGACGCCTCCGTTCTTGCGTGTTAGCATCCTTACAAGGGCCGTAAATGGCGCGTAGAATCTTACGTTCCCATACCAGCAGTTTATTCATTTCTTTTTGGTTAAGAGTCCAAGTCTCGATTCCATATGTCACCACACAATTAGTATTCCTGGAAAGAAGCTTAGATTTTATTAAGTGTTGAATGGAGTAAAAGGTCCTGTTTGCCGCGACTATTCTGGCTGCCACATCTTTCTCAACACAACATCTCTCGATCTTGTGTGTTTCTCCTTTGCTTCTTGTGTAGGCAGCCTCGTTCTTAGTTTAGCCCTAACTAACATATGGTCAGAGTCGCTGTCTGCTCCTCTCATACTTCGAGCATCAATGATGCTGCTAGAATGTCGGCCGTCTATCAACACATGGTCTATCTGATTCCGAGTTACTCCATCGTTTGACACCCAGGTTTCTTTATATATGTTATATGGTTTTTCTTTGAAAATGGGTGGTCTTCACGATCATGTTGCAAGTTGAAGCAAAATCGATAAGGCGTGATCCACTATCAATGGTTTCGACATGCAAGCTTTGGTTACCAGCTATCAGTCTTAAATGGTCTTCTCTACCTATCTTGGCGTTCATGTCCCCGAGTATAATCTTCATGTCGTGGCTTGGAGCTTCTCTGTATTTCTGGTATAGAGTGTCATAAAACTTTTCTTTTTTGCCCTCGTCAGCTTCTTCTGTTGGAGCGTGGACTGAGAACAAAGTCAAGTTGAACCATTTGCCTTTAAGTCTGAGCGTACAAATATGCTCGTTAACTGACTTAAAGTTTAAAACAGCCGATCTAAGTTCCCTGTTAATCACAAAACCACATCCATATTCGTGCCTATTTTCATGTCCAGACCACATAACTAACGAGTCTTCCACCTGTATAGTTCCACTACCTGTCCATCTTATCTCCTGTTGTAATTGTAATTGTTTTCTGGCTCTTGTAGCGATTCCAGGTCTGTACGTTCCTAATAGAATGTCCTTTTTCCGTAGCTTGGGTCTATTTTTCCGCGCATCCGTCCGGTTCCGAGACAATAGTAAATGATTCGTAGCAGTGTCTTTTTTCCATGTATAGGTCACTGGCCCATAGCGTAACCCCCTTTTCGGAGGTCCATTGTAGACTTTCATTGGCTGCACCTTCATCCTTCGAGACCCTTCCGGCATAGCTCCCTGGATATTGAAGGTTACTGAGCCCTCTCACCACCTCAAGGTTGAAAGTCCCCGAGAGGGAAAAATCCCCAATATCCCTAATATTTTATTTCCAAATTTAGTAAACAGAATGTAAAAACTATATAGTAAACCTCATTTTATGAAATATTCACAGAAAATAAAGATGAATCAGTAAATACTTCAAATACCAATGCCATGACATTTGAAAAAGAAACCTTTATCTCCAGATAGTAGCAGGTATCTAAATAGGTAAGCAATTATATCAAAAAATAATTGCATTTCATAATTATAAAACCTTCAATATTTCGAAAACCGTTAAGTTTTGATAGATAGTATATTATACAAAAAATATGAAGAATTTAATAGAAAATTTAAAATCATTAAAAAATGTGGCATGTGCTTTGCTTTTTTGATACACCATGTATTCAGTAAAACCAAAGCATGTGTAAAAGCAAATGAAATCAAACAACTTTTGTTCGAAATATATTTTTTTTATTTAAAAAATAATCGATATTTCCATTTAAAGAGTTATCTAGAACATCCTGTACAAGAAGCGGGGCAGATTCTCTTGAGAATTAGAGGAAGTTATTTTTCCTTTCTGAGTTTCCGTCACCAATCATCAGGGTCAAGCAACGTGGAACATTTGAATCAAAACGCTCCAGTAAAAAGTTACCTTAAAGTAACTTTACCCTAAATATGGCCCCTACTTTGAACTCTGATTAGTCACTGCTAAACTAGTCAGTGTGAATATCATACACCTATTAATGTCATAATGACATTAACACATTGAATGATTAATTCAAGTATTTAACTCGACTAATCGAAGTTCAAAGGAGTAAACAAATTATAGTATCTATGCTGATATAAATAAAACTGGTTAGATCATCTTCATATTTCCATAAAAAGGTAAAGTCAAAAATTAAACAAATCAAACTGTTATTCCCTGATTTTCATGGCTTCCTTTATCTCCAAATAAAAATGAATAGGTAATATATTAAGGTAGGTCTACTTTAGGCCCTCAGACGGAGGTGCAACAATCGGCCTACCAAAATCTCGAAAGTTCCAGTCATTGTCAAAATTTTTAGTTTTCAGTTCATGAAAAAATGCTAATATGCGTACTTAAAACCCTTATTATAGCAACTTGGATCAATTTGGTTTGGACTTTGTCGCTTTTGTGTTGCTAATTTTTCTCGTAAAATGAATGGTACCCTTATTGCTTGTATAGCGACTGCGATTCTGGTGTCTGCTCTGTGTTGTGCCCTCAGAAGGATTTGTCCCTGTTTGTAGAAATTTGAGTAAGTATTATCAACGCTCATATATCTAGTTGTTATATTATAATGCCGAATACCAACTGTAGAGTTGCTCTCGTAAGGAGAAAAGACGGGAACAGTTTACTGCATGGGCGCACGCTAAATTTTGCGATTTTTTTACTTTAAACTGTCAAATTCTATAAAAATGCGCATTTTAAATTTGATGACGGAAATTTGAATAAAATTAATTATTAAAAATATTATTTTTGTCCTATTTTACAACAAATGTTCTTTTCGTGTTTTTACCTATATTTAGATCAGAAGCATCGAATGTCTTATAAACCTAGACAGGGTATTTACTCTTTAAATTAAAAAAGTACTCTGAGGTAAACATATTTGACGGAAATGTATATACAATAGAGATAGTAGGGGTCTGGTATCATATAAGCACTGTTGATTTTAAAGATTTTTTTGGGTGCAATGGAAAGATTACATCAAATGGAACACATTAATGCAAAAAAATTTGCGGATGAAGCACTTTTGTCGCCAAAAATTGAAAAACGAAATTTCAGAAATGAGGCTGTTTAGTGACATTTAAATGCAAAACTCTCCCAATATGACGTTAATGATGACAATTTACTTGCAATGTTGTCAGACTTGGCTAACCTTCTTGATTTTCAAGTAAGCAAATTGCGAAGTCCACGAGTATGTTTCATAAAGTAGAATAACAACTTGTAAAATTAACTAAACAAGCGCGCACCGCGCCTAACCAAATAAACTCCCATTTGTCTCTTAACTAACCCAAACTAACCAAAACTAATTCAGACTAATGCAAACTAAACCAAACTAACTAAAACTAGTCCAGACTAACGTAAACTAACCCAGATTGACCAAAAGTAACCCATACTAAGCAAAACTAACCCTGACTGTTTAGCCATACATGTATATACAGGGTGTTTCAGACTTGAATGCTAATCCTTAAGGGTGATAATCTTTGAGCAATTTTAAGAAAAAAATGTTATATGAACATAGGTCCGCAACCGCCTTATTTTTGAGATACAGGGTGTTGAAAATTTAAAAAAAAATAGGTTTTATGCCAATATTTCTCAAACCACTGTAGATATTTCTTTACATTTTGCTAGGTATTAAGTACGTATAAAAACACATTTTTTTAAGCAAAAGATTTTTTTCAACTCCAGTCAGTGGCGCCCCCTCTAACATGCCCTCTTATATTTTTAAACGAAAAAATGAAACGCCACTGCTTTTTTTCAAAATAAAACTTATTTTCGCAAACTCTTATTATTTCTTATTAAGAATGTACTCTTGACTTTTTCCGGTCCGACGAACAGTTTTCGATTAAAAAAATAAAATGCATTTATCTGCATGGTCCTAATTCCTAAGATTTGAATAATCTTGATAGAATATTTTTCTTTGATTTACAAACTAAGCAATGTAAAGAAATATCTACAGCGGTTTGAGAAATATTGGGATAAAACCGATTTTTTTTTTAATTTTCAACAACCTGTATCTCAAAAATAAGGCGGTTGCGGACCTATGTTCATATGACATTTTTTCTTAAAATTACTCAAAGATTATCACCCTTAAGGATTAGCATTCAATTCTGAAACACCCTGTATAAGTAATAAAAGTTTACTTACGGTACACAGTCGACTCAATTTGTTCATTTCCCAGTAAATGTCCTAGATCAAGTACATTTGTTATAAAATGAAATAATTTTAAAAGAACCATATTTAACTCAAAATAACCAATACTAACCCAAACTAACCAAAACCCACCCAGATTAACCCAAACTAACCAAGACTAACCAAAACTAACCCAGACTAACCCTAATTAACCAAAGTATGGCTATTCCAAATTAAGCAAAACCAACTGAGCCTAACCAAAACTAACCTATACTAACCCAAGCTAACCCAGATTAACCCATACTAACCAAAACTTCTGGGTTAGTTTTGGTTAGTATGGGTTAATCTAACCCTCATTAACCAAAGTAAAAAGACAAGCGCTTTACGCGCGCTTTTTTCTTCGCTGTCCCAAACTAAACAAATCCAACCCAGACTGACCAAAACCAACCCATAATAACCAAAACTAACCTTAATTAACCAAAGTAAAGAGACAAGCGCGTTACGTGCGCTTGTCTCTTCGCTATTCCCAACTAAGCAAAACCAACCCAGACTAACCAAAACTAACTCAAACGAACCCAAACTAACCCATACTAACCAATTCTAACCCAGAATAACCCTAATTAACCAGAGTATAAGTCAAGCGCTCTCTTCGCTATCTCAAACTAAGCAAAACCAACCCAGACTAACCAAAACCAGCCCATACTAACCAAAACTAACCTAAACTAACCTAAACTAACCCAAACTAACCGTCATTAACCGAAGTAGAGACAAGCGCGCTATGCGCGCTTGTCTTGCGGATTCCAGAGTCCAGATTAAGCAAAAATAATCGAAACTAACTTTAACTAGCCAAACAAGCGCATTGAGACGAGCGCGCTACTCGCTTAACCAACCCCGCCCATCACAAAATCAAAATTAACTCAAAGTATCAAAGTAAACGCACTCTACGCGTGATACTCTCTTAAACTAATCCAAATGACCTTTTAAATTTGTATCTATTTCAATAAACTAAATAAATTAGTTTATATGACTTATTATTAAAAGTGACCCCCTTCTAGCGTAACATCTAATTCTAGTAAATCATATATTCGAATTATTGTTATTTTATTAAAAAAAACCATTATAAGAGTGAGAGTTAAAACTGCACTACACAGAGCTGTGACTGGACTGTTGTGTTACGTTGAGTGTTTGCAACGCACTGAAATATAATTTATCGTCGGTTCCATTTGAGAGGGTGAAAGCATCTTCTTTCTCTCTTTGACACACTGCTGTGTATAGAACCCTGACGGAGACAAGGATATATTAAATTGAGAACGATTCCAAACGATTTTCTTGATGGTGTGTCATTTCGCTTTATTCGAATCATAGCATATGACGGACTCTATTATACCGACAAAACCAGGTTCGGACTAAGGAGTCGTAATGAAGAACTGAAATAATGAGAAAACGGTAACAGATCGTAAGCCTAATATAGGAAATAGAAACAGATTACCATTTAAAAACATCTGTATTATAAAATGTCTAAATAACACTAAAATTAAAAAGTTTTGTTTAGGAGCCAGGACCAGGTCTCTTTATTATTAACATGCATAAGTATCATTATTGATTTAGTGCTTCATCTTTACAGTAAAAATACACAGTGTGGGAAACAGAGTAGAGTAGGGCCTACGAATCCCACGAGAAATATTGCATAGGGTCTACGAATAGGTTAATCCGGTCCTGTCTATAAGATCAATATTTTGACGGAAAATGCAAAAATATCTCATAGTTTAAAGGTAAAAAGGTTCCTTCCAGAAACAAATATGTGCTCTAGGGTCCCCCCTTCTGCAAGAGATTGAGAAACACTGCGCCCAGGCTTGAGTTTCGCCCATAGTCTTTTTTTCTAGGTCTGTGGTTTCGTCATTGTTTATGTATTTTCGCACAACTTCGAAATATGGCGTGTGCCCGGATAATAAACAATTTTAGTCGTTTCAACGTTAGTGTAAACTATGTATAATAAATTACTATATAAAATATAATGTTTATTTTGCTACTCTTTTGTGCATAATAATAAGGTCGCTACATAAATTAAAACCCGAAAGTTGACACGCAAATTCTAAATTCTTCAAGTTTTAGCAAACCAACATAACTGGTTATGATTGTTGCACAGACATAACTTGTTTTCTAAAGTTAAAGTTGATGGTTTCGTCTTGAAAATCAGAGATCATTATTATCTTAGAAAATAGAATTCCAAAAACTTCTTGAAAAGCTATTTAGGCGATTTGCGCACCATGATGTCATAGATTAAGCTCATTAAATAAAGATTTTGTTAAAAATTATATTATATCGCGGTACCCGTACATAACAGTTCCG
This sequence comes from Pissodes strobi, assembly GCA_016904865.1. NCBI lineage: Eukaryota > Metazoa > Arthropoda > Insecta > Coleoptera > Curculionidae > Pissodes > Pissodes strobi. The sequence continues at coordinate 26,469 of MU189374.1, read as the reverse complement.
AAACTAACCCTTCGAATAAATATCAAGAGCTTTAACATATAGGAAAATTTTGAATTTTCTCCGCAATGCATTTAGTGCGTATGTCTTTAAAAATATATTATTCTTTAAAAAATCCATTAAATCTTTTTTAGTTTAAGTTATATTAGCCTCCGGTGTTCAGCACTATCAGTAGTCACATATAAGGAAATTGGCATTTGAAATCTAACTAAGACAATGCAGCGTTCATGTAATCCATGTAGCACCCAACCTCGAGGATCGCAATCTCGCACTTCACAATCGGAAACCCGAAGGGCATCGTCCACAAATGTGCCTGGAAATGCCACGAAAACAGCCGACAAATCAAAGAAAGATACGAAAAAGACCGACAAAAAAACAATCGAGTTTCAGTTGCCCCCCTTGAGCATCGTGGGAAAGAAAAAAGGTAACGAATTTGATTTAGGCGAGGCATTCGATACAGTTGTCTTTGCTTATAGGGTTGTTATGACTAGTATCATGTAAACTTCTCAAAGAAAAAATTATTGAGAATATTCTCGAGAATAATTTCGAGAATATTATCCATTCTGAAAATTTTTTGAGAATGAGATTTTTTAAAGGTCTTTGGTAAAGTAGATATTGAGCAATAATAGGGAAAATATAGAAATCAAAGTTTTTTGCTCATATCTCACGGAAAATGTTTATTCAAATTTGATAGTGATAATTAACTACACCGTCAAAAACGATTAACAAAAGAAAAAACATTTAGGTAATACTTTTTCTTAAAATAAATGGAACAAAGAGAAATATTTTTATTCAAAACCAGACAATGAAGTATTTGCGTCAGTTTCTTCGGAACATGCAATTCCTACTGTAATGAAACGGAGTTAGTAACTGATTCTGGTTAAATTGTTTCAACAAATTATTTTTTAATTATTTTAAATTGATTCACAAATAACTCCAGTTTGTACTAGTTCCCCAAGAACATTCAAATAAAATAATAATTTTAATTTAGTAAAAAAAAATAAAATAAATATATTGAAATTAAAGTTTCAAGAAGTAGTGCCATAACCGCGTCTAATGTTGAGTTATTTTGCCTAAGGAAAATTCAGGAAAATGTACAACAATGGCCTAAAATAAAATAACTTACTATTGGAATAGAATCCAAATAAATGGCAGTGTGTTTAATTTCACAAATACTCGAAATCAGATTTGAACCGCAGCTGACTACTTTTACTTTGATTTTTTTTTCGACTGCATTATAACGCGCGACTAGATGAACTAATTACAAGAACAATCCCCCACTAGTTTTCACGCTTCAAAAACAGTACCCCCAACACTCTAAAAAGAAAATGTTGACCAGGAGGCGTTTCTATCAAGAATATTTAGCGAGCAAAGACCTGGGATCGGAATGCAAAAATCATGTTAACTGGAATAACTAATTGTAATTATCCAATTTGGAACACCCGGCGGTACTAAAACTGAGGTTGGAATTTACGAAACGTGTTAAAACGCAAATTGCCACAATAAAATTTTAGGTGACTTAGGAATTTTAAGTGTTTTTAGTAAAAACATTTTAATAGCTGGGCAGGTGCTGAATCCAGATTTTTCGAGGAGAAAAACAAGACGTGAGCCTTTAAAGACGGTACAAAAGGCTAAAAATCTTTGGGAAATAGTTAGTCAGAAAATATTCTTTTTCTATAGCCGCGCGCAAAATAACTAAATACTAAATTCAAATGAAATCGCAAAATCGACGAATGCCGTGGATCCTTATTTTGCGCTCTAGCGCGAACATGGAAAAAGAAATTCTCACTTTTTCCGTCTAGTGTGCTGAATGGTCATGGAAACCGAAGATAAATAAATGACAGTCGTGCGTTTGCTACAGTTTGTTGCTGGCACTCCTGTTCTAAATATGCCCGAAGTCCGAACATAATATGTCAAAACTGACAGTCATTTGCAAATTTCAGAATAAGTATAGAGAAAAATGTGCGTTTAATTTTAAAAGATGCGGCTGTAGAAAAAGTTCTGTGTGTTTTTCGAGCGCAAAGTAAGATTGCCGTTTTCGAAAGATTACTGCGCTCCGGTACGCGTCGCGCAGTAACATTCTTTCTCAAGCGGCAATCCGTTACTTTGCGCTCTAAATACACAAATAACTATTTTCTACAGCCGCGCGCAAAATAACTAATTGCTAAATTCAAATGAAATCGCAAAATCGACGAATGCCGTGGATCCTTA
>MU189374.1:0-24251 GCA_016904865.1 Pissodes strobi | reverse complement strand
CGAATGCCGTGGATCCTTATTTTGCGCTCTAGCGCGAACATGGAAAAGAAAAATCTCACTTTTTCCGTCGAGTGTGCTACGAATGGTCATGGAAACCGAAGATAAATAAATGACAGCCGTGCGTTTGTTACAGTTTGTTGCTGGCAATCCTGTTCTAAATATGCCCGAAGCCCGAATATAATATGTCAAAATTGACAGTCATTTGCAAATTTCAGAATAAGTATAGAAAAAAATGTGGATTTAATTTTAAAAAATGCGGCTGTAGAAAAAGTTCTGTGTGTTTTTCGAGCGCAAAGTAAGATTGCCGTTTTCGAAAGATTACTGCGCTCCGCTACGCGTCGAGCAGTAACATTCTTTCTCAAGCGGCAATATGTTACTTTGCGCTCTAAATACACAAATAACTATTACGTGCGATAGCACGATACTATGCCCAAGAGGGATTAGTTTGAAAAAGTCTCCACGCTCGGTAAATCGTTACTCTGTCCAAAAACAACGGGAATTCGGAAAAATTAGTAAAACTTTATCTATCAAATTCAAATTCTTTATTCATGCTACAACAATAGTTTTACATACGTCAAGACAAGATTACCAATTTTTTTTAAAAAACATGTTGGACTAACCTAATTATTAAAATACAAAAATAGAAAAAATTATCTTACACCTAGTTTACAAAATTTAAAATACAAGTAGCTAATACAAAACAAAATTAAAAAATCAGTCAAATGAAACCATAGCCAATATTGCACAATTTTTAAGTACCACATACCCATACTGACCCATCCTACTCTATTATTAGTCAGTTGACATCTCGGTAGCATTTATGTGATGGTTAATAAACTCTTCTATTGAATAGAAGGCGTTTTCAATTAAATATGCTGCTAAGACCTTTTTTTATTTTATTATACTGAAGAGCTCTAATTGGAGTTGGTAGTTTATTGAAGAGTTTGGGGGCATGGTGCAGAGTAGCATTCCATGATTTTTTGAGCCTGAGAAATTCAATCCCCATGTCACCTCTTGACCTTGTATCAGGGCTGTGGTGATCACCAGCCGGCTGGTACCTGCCTGAACATTTCACAAAGAGTATACATTCAAGGATGTATTTGGATGGAATGGTAAGTATCTTCAATTCCCTGAAAGCGTCCCTAGCATCTGCTCGATACTTTAGACCTGCCAAAGTTCTTACAGCTCTTCGTTGTAAAGCAAAGACTCTATCCAGATGAGCTGAGTGGCCCCAAGATAATAGAGCATAAGTACAAACTGACTGGAGAAGTCCATGAAATGCCATCATGCACACCGACCTATCTGCAATCTTAGAAAGTTGGAAAATGAGATATGCAGATTTTGCAGCTTTTGAACATACATTGTCGACATGTGCATCAAACTTAAGTGTTGGGTCCAAATGAACTCCGAGGAATCGAACACTGGTAGGATTCTCATAGTCATGGTTACGAAGACTAAAAATAATTTTTTCAGTTTTTAACTATGTTCAAGCTAAGTCGATTACTTATAAACCAGGAACCAAGAAAAGCAAAGCCCTCATCCATTGTCTGATAGAGACTGTTTATGTTAGTGTCTGCAAATGATGTTGTTGTGTCATTCGCAAAAAGCACCACCTTGTTGTTTTCAGGTAGGATTCTAGGGAGGTCATTAATGTAGATCAGGAATAATATTGAACCGAGGATCGAATCCTGTGGAACCCCATGATTGAGAAAACGTTCATCAGAAATTGTACCATTTACAGAGGAGATCTGCCTGCGTAAAATTATTAAATCAAAACTCTTCTTACACAAGCCATATGCTGCTAGTTTCTAGAGCAAGATAAGATGAGAGATGCATCAAAAGCCTTAGAAAGGTCATAATATTGTCGAAAACCAAACTGACTTGATGTAAATAAATTATTGGTCTCAAAATAGGCATATAATTGATTTTTTAATATTAATTCAAATACTTTTGAAATGGTAGGTATAAGTGAGATAGGTCTATAGTTATTTATTTCATTTTTATCTCCTTTCTTATAAATTGGGACCACTTTAGCTAACTTAAGACATGATGGATAAGCGCCTTCATTAATACATTTGTTAATAAACTTTGTAAGCGGCAGAATGAGCAGATTTTTAACCTCTTTTAGTATACCTGTGGTCATTCCATACACATCTTTGGAGTTTTTGTTTTTAAGGTTATTGATTGCATCCCTCACTCCATTGAAAGACACCTCCTTAAAACTGAAACCCATGTCAACAATACCATTTGCTTCTGGAAGCTGAAAAAGTTGCATTGAGGTGATAGTAGCCTCGGGTAGCTTCTCTAAGATGTTACCTGCAATATCTGCAAAGAAGTTATTGAAAGAATTTGCATCTATGTTTGCAGGAATTTTGTTATATTCATTATTTGGACGTTGGGCTCCAATAATGCTCCAGGAGGCTCTTGCGATATTGCTAGAGCTCCTGATAAACTCTGAGTTTGCTTCCATTTTAGCCGTCTCCAAAGCCAACCTATACCTGCTTCTATACAATTTAAAATTATCGTACATACGGGGTGACCTAAAAGTGTTATACATTTCATACATTAAATGAAGATTTTTTCGCATCCGCTTGAGTTCCGGTGTAAACCAGTTCAATTTGACTTTATTTTGGTCTTTTTTCTTAACTGTAGGGAAAGCTTTTTTAAAACTGTCATTAATAAAGTTTACAAAGGTATTAAATGCTTCTTCTGCAGAGCCATCATAATTAATTTTGGTTAACTAGTTATTGTTATCAAGAATGTTAAAAAAAGTTGTTCGACCTCTTTGAGTAATTGGTTGAAACATAATGGGGGCCAACTTGGACGAGTTATTCTCAATAAAAGACAAGTCTATCGAGATGTCAACCGCAGAATGGTCAGAAATTAACGGCTGAAAAGAACTTGTGATAAAATTTAATTCATTTTGAAAGTTTACAAAGATGTTATCTACACAGTGGGTATCTGTTGTGTTTTCTAAAATTTGCTGTTCAAAGCCATATGAGCCTGATAAGTCAATAAAACTGTTTCTGTGATTATATTTACGATCAAAATGGATGTTAAAATCACCGTTAATTATGCAATACCCTTTAAAACCTGACAAAAACTCAAAAATTTTGGTTATGGTTTCTAAAAAAACATTAAAATCCCCACTAGAAGGACGATACACTGTTACGATAATAATTTTAAAGTCAATAATTTCTGTCGCACAAATTTCACAATGATTTTCTATACCTAAATTACATTAATTTATTCTTCTAAGACTCATTCTATTTTTACCTAATATTAAAGTACCTCCATGTTTGCTTCTTATCCTTGCATAAAAGGAAGACAAGTTGTAACCACTAACCTTAGTGGATTCGGCCTCCTCAGGAGAGAGCCAATGCTCACTTATGCATACTATTTCGGGCCGATCTTCATACTTCTGCTCAAGGAAAGCCTCAAGTTCCCGAATTTTGTTTTTCAGAGAGCAGATGTTTAGATGAAACATAGTGAGCTTCTTGGGGTAGTTTCCAGCAGTGCCAGGAAAGTCCCGTCCACGTGATGGTGGGTTTCCTATAAAAAATTACCATGATTGCGGAGGAAGTCTTGACTAAACATCAAAGATAAATCTCTTTATCCGGACACCTCTGGGCCAAAAATTGGTCATATATAGTTCATCTTTCCTTTCAAAGGGCGCTGTGACGACAAAACATTTTAATTTGCCAGGTTCATTTGGCAATTCCTTGACACATACCTGCTCATTTTTAAATTGGGGTTTCTCTTTAATATATTCCAGCATCATATCTTCAGTTGTATGTGGCTTGACCCTGTTGATGTACAACCACACTTTCCGTTCGCCTCCGGAAATCCCATTAGCTCGATTTTCAGCATTTCCCAGACGCTTCTTTGTTGTTCGTCGTCTTTCGTGTCGCTGGATTTCAAAATGGCTGTTTTTTGCAGCATCATCAGTTTTGCCGTTCGTAGTTTCGGTTTCGCCGATGGCGGCACTGTTTCGACAACATTGACATCTGTCAAAGTCAGTCGACTGTCATCCGCGGATTTCTTTCCTTTTAAGAAATCCGTGGGGTTAGATGGCTTGGCAACATTGGTTTCAGGTGGAGTTTGCAGCCCGTCACTTGTCAAATTAACAATGACGTCATCATCAGATGACATTGACAATGGAGAAAATGTCACTTTTCCCGCCAAATGTTTGTTGATTTTTGGTTTCGACCTGCAGTGGGGTGAGGGGAAAGAAGATGATTTTTGGCATACCTCAGCTTTTCCCTGTAGACTCAAGCTTTTCCTCCAAAAAGCGGACTTTTTCCCTAAGCAGATCATTTTTTTCGGTTAGTTCCAACACAATGATGTTCAACAGTCCATTGTTTCTGACACAATAAGCCTTGGCCTCGTCGAACGTCATGTCGTGGATCTTATTGATATTGCAAGCAGAACAAACAATCTCATTTATCTTCACAATTACACTATTTGGGACTTTCACCACACATGCACTGTGAAAACTCTTGTTACACTTTATGCAGGAAACCTTTTCTTTGACTTTATTTGAGCAAATACCACATTTAAAATCAGAATTTTGAGGAGCGTTTTCACAAACTTCTTGACTTTATTTCATCACGAATGTTAGGCAGTCCAAATGGTTAAACAATATTGACCAACTCGTGAAAAGTGTGTTTGAGTACCAGAGGCTCGTGGAAACAAAATAAATGGGTAAGAAAACTCATTTCGTCGGGCTCGGAAAAGTGCTACATGAAAGGCTGTTCGAAATTCGCTACATGAAAGGCTGTGAGAGAAGGTATACTAATATCTATTAAGGCTTGGATTTCAGGTTACGGATTAGCGTTAACACCTAGAAAGTAAGTTTAGCTGTAATACATAATAGGTGTTTTTCTTTCACCTGCACTAAGTACACCTTTTGCACCAACCCTTTTTCTTTCACCGGTGCACTTGCACTGAGTGTTATTAAGTGCAGCACTTTCTCCACCGACTGTTTTGTGTAAGTTGGTGCAGCATGGTGGGACAATGGCGAACTGGCGGAGATTCTTGAAATGGCTTTTTCTTTCGCTGCTGCACGATTATTTGGTGGAGCTACACTGACGTACACCAAGTGCAATTGGTGTAGGTGAAAGAAAAACACCTAATGATTAGGGTACCTGTATTTTTCTAAACATACCTGATGTATATCCTTAGTAAATTTTTGAACTGTCATTAAAACTCAGTGCTAGTGCCAATCCATAGAGGAATATAAAAATAAGTTATTCTTATGGGAAAATTGGCATTGAGTTTTGACGCACTGCGCAATTTCAGCCGCGCATGGAGGCGCTAGCGTCAGTGGAACTAAAAGCACAGCTTGCTATAAATTATCTAGCTAGTAAGCTGTGTTAAAAGTATGCTGTCGAGAATTCACAAATGGCGGTTTGACGGTTGTTGATTAAAGAAAGCCGGTTTAATCAATTTATTATTTTAATTTAAAATTGTTCTGGAGCTATGGTGGATGGAGATATTGGTGGGGCGAGTAGCAACCGTTGGTAAGCAGCTATTTTCTTTTGTGAATTTTGTTCTTGAAATATTTAAAAACTGTTAAATTTTATTTTTGGTTCTATTCGAGTTAATTAGTTTTTGAATATTAAAAATATATTGTGATACGTCAACACTATTTACCTATTTTGTTCTGTTAAGAGATTCTTTTATGTTATTTTGATTGCATTTACTACCACATGTTTTTTAATAAACTTTGTAACAAAATGCAAAATGTGTATATTTTCTTTCTTACACCCTAAACTATTCTTCGGTCCAAACAACGCCTAAAGTTTAATGTATACTCGCATTTAATTCAACGAGGCGCAATATGGATTTATCTGTGATAAACTAATGTATTTACAGGGTTCTCTCTTTGCTTTAATCTCGATTAAGAAAAACGCTGTAATAGTTTGTTGCAGATAAATTCATATATCGTCTAGTTATATGGAATACGACTAAAATAAAAATAACATTTGAATAGCCCGCCGCCTTTCTTCTGTCGATAAAACAGGAACATGTTTTGTCAACATAGATTATTAGCATTAGTTCAGTAAGCCGCCCTTAGTGTCGTGTAAGTAAGCATCATACGTCATTATTGTCAATTGTCATTAAACGGTGTGCCAATATTTTACAAGGGAATTGATACTCTCTTTACTTTTATATTCCTCTATGTGCCAATCTGTATTTTATTTATTAAGGAATGTAGAATTTCCTCACCATCTTGGGGGAGAGTCAGATAAAAAGTAAATCATAGCGGGATAAGTGGGAATACTGCTAATTTATTTTCTTATTATGTCACATCTTATTGTCTGGCGAACTTTTAAATAACTAGGTCATAACAGAAATCACCTGAATATATTTGGGTCAACCACTGAGGGAAAGTGGTTTGACTTACGCTCATTTCATTATAACTAAGGTTACATTTGAGTACAGAGAAGGTGGAATGAACCTATTGACAAGGTGTTGTTGTCCATGGTGTCTAGGTAAATTATTTTTACAAAAATAGGATATCAACACACTGGTACTGCGAATCCGGTTAGCAAAAAATTAACAGAAATTGAAGAAGAGGCCAATAATACAGTAATGCAGTAGGTAAGCAAAAAGGTGTAATAGGCGTTCATTTCACTACGTTCTCTAATATTTTTAAATTATAAGCTACGAAAGTAATGTTCCCAGCAATCTGTTTCTTTTGGCAGTGAATGTGTATTAGGGTGGGCCGAATTTTAACAATTTCGGAATTTTGATTTGGAATAGTGTGAAAAAGTTGCGTTTTGGCAATACAAAGAAAATATTTTTTTTCGATTTTTTTTTCAATTTGGTTTTTTCACCCTCTACAGGGGGTGGAAAAATTTGAAAATTTCGAAAAACTGAAATTTGTAATTTTGACTTGGAATGGGGTGGAAAAGCTTCCTCTTGACAAATGAAAGAAGATATTTAACTTTAATTTTCTCCTCAATTTGCGTTTTCCACCCTCTACAGGGGGTTGAAAAATTAAAAACCATCATATATCATAAGTACTAAAGCTTCGCTAAAAAGCAGTACTGTTGCTGGCATGCATAAAATATTTATTGCACTTTTGCTTAGATTTGATCCAAAACACCCAATTATGGGCTAATTTTTCACATGGTTTTATTAGATATGGTTTTGCAAAAAAAAGCCTTCTTTGGAACTATACTTTGATCAACATGCGTTGTCGATCACTATTCCTTGGGATTCGTTGCTTTATATTTCAATTAAAATTTCATCTATTTTTGCGCCATGTATTCTCGTGTATAGCGGTGAATATCTGTAATGAGGATTTTATAAAAAAAAAACAGGCTCAGGGCTTGAGATAATCAAATTAATAATGGATTAATTCCTGTTGCATAAATCGTACTAGCAAATTGATCATCTAACTTATCTTGTTCCTGTTAGGATGGTATGTCAACAAAACTCAGGAGTTTGGAGTAGGAGCTGTTGCAATGTTGCAATATTCCATCAGCTTCAGAGACATCATCAACACCATTGTTTGCGAAAGTGGCATTTCTGTATTCTGAAGTATCCATTTCAACTGGAAATAATAATTAATATAAAAATTATTTCATATAAAACCAGCACTGCTACTAATAAATTCAATTTTTACAATTTTACTTCTACATTACGTTTTCCCCCGTCTTTCCAATGTATTAATCAAAATAAAGCCACCTTATATTAAATATAGTTCCTTTAATTCATACCTAGATATTATCAACTTATCATTCATAGAAAGAAAAATTACGACTGTACTATTACGATCTCCTTTTCTGAATAGTTTTTCACACCAACACACATTTGGAACACTAATAAATGTCTCGTCATTCTTATAGCAGTTTTAATGTATTCAGTGGGGCAAAACTTGTCCCCATTAAATTTGTTTGTATGGAAATAATTCCATGGATTGCTTTTTGGTTTGTAACGTGCTCAGTTTCCATTTGGTTTATAGTGACCAAATTTTGATTCAAGTAGTTTATTCCACTTACTTTACTTTGTCAAGAATCGGCGATGTTCCGTAGGTCGATCCAAGTGAGATTATTTATGTGTAATGACCTCTACCGCCCGGTGAATGAAGTGTTGAATGTGAATCGCGGTTGTTCACTGCAATTCAATATCGATAATGGCGTTTATTCACATAGATTTCGCTTAACGCGGTTTATGGTTTCTATTATTGACACGTACTGATTTCAGAATGAAGCGATATTGTCGTGAATCTGTTGACAGAGCGGGGGGTGAGATTCATTTTAACGCGTTTCTTTTAATGAAAAAGGGGTCAAACGGCTATGTTTTTTTATCGGGTTCGAGTAAAATTATGGCGAAAACACATGTACCAAAAGTCCGGTTTCTTTGTTTTCGAAATCGCTTTGGATAAATTATTGGATACCTATGAGAGGTCATGACCACGTGATGTGTCTCTATACCTCTATTGGTCAGTCGTAATTTTTGTAGTGGGGATATTAGAGGAAGCTCTTCTGCTTCCGGGAAGTTTCAAGGAGGTCCCGGGCCGTGCTTTGAAGCGGTGTGGTCGGTTGGAAGTTTTTTAATTTTACCTGGTGGGATGTTTCCAGCCGGCCAATTTTTGGAGTTTCAGGTCTTATTTGCCTTATCTTTGGTAGTTGTTGGTTAGTGCCTGGAACTCACTCCGTAACTGAGATTTAATGCTGCTTTAGCTAGGTGAGTGATTTTGCTTTTTTGTCTCTCTATTACGAATGCCGGCATTTTGGGACGCCGTGAGTGGATTTTAATTGCGTATTAATTTTTACAGAGGCCTCTCGTCCATCCACGGGGTACCTGAGCGTTCCAACGATTTAGTCGAATAGCAACCCTTTACAGGTATTTTTTTTATTCTCTGATTTTCTCTTGATATTTTATTCTGATTGTTCTGAGTTTAAATGTCCTTTGGTCATGAGTTACATGCGGAACAATATTTTGACGTCCTACAGGGTTCAACCGGCAAAGTTTTATCTACGAGCCTTCTCAGCTCCGTAACCGGTCAAGCTTTCCTCTGGTCTCTGGATTGTGACTTGCTGCGGATACCGTTAGAGTCCTTTCGTAAGAAGTGTATGGTTTCTTCCCTCCCGGAAAACTTACCTTTATTATTAGTTTTTTCCCATTTTTCCCTATTCTCGCTATCTTTACATATATACGCCTAATCGTAATTTTCTTTGCTCAAGATCTAAGCTTTAACTTATTATATATTTTTTTGCTAACTAAGATAATTTTCTCTGCTCTGATTAATAGGTTGAAATCTAAAATTTAACTTATTTTATTCTCTAAAATTAAGATCATTTTCTCTGTTCCGACAAATAAATCAAAATCTGAGATTCAGCTTGCTTTATTCTTGTCAGTTGATATAATTTGAACATTTTTAACTGGCCGAGACAGGCTCATAGTTTAATATAATAAATCAGGTATAATTTTATCGCGACAAACTACGTGATATTTTTCCTGAATATCGATTTATTTAGGTTTCAGTAGATCTAGCATGGTAGTGTCTTGTTCCTGATCTAGTTTTCTAACCTCTAAGAAGAGTGCCTTTGTGGTCAGATAGAGTTTGGTTATTAATTGATTAACGAAGACAGTAGTATATTCTCTTGTCCATTTAACTGGAAAAATCATGGCTTCATTCTTTTTCTACGGGATTTATTAAGAAATAAACCAACTTTCTATTTACTGAATTTACCTGTGTTATTTTAATTATTCGATTATCTAACTACCTACCTGTGCTCCGGAAGGGAAGACAAAAGAAAATAGAGACAGTACCTAAGTACAGTTGATTTAGTATATTTCCGCTCTATGTTTGAAACGTTTTAGCTCCATTGACTTACCATAACTGCTACAGTTTATTATTGACTATATCATCAATACTTAGTTTTTCTCCTCTTACCTTTTTAATTTTTAATACTTGCTTACCTTTCATTATTAAATTAATACTTGGTTGTTTATTTTATTTTTTAATTCTTAGTACTGATTAAATTCGGGCATTCAAATCAACTTAGTTTTGAATTTATTTAAATAATTTCCGTTTGGTAGTTGCGAAGTTTAGGCTAAAACTAGTACTATATTTTAGCTTTGGGGTATTTCTTGCTTGTGCCGTCTACAAGCCCGTGGCGCCTTATAAATAAAACCCACCCCTACTCTACGGCATTAGAGCTAGGGCCTATTTGTACGCTTTGAAGACGACTCGTTCTAGCTTACGCATCTATACTTATAAATTCACTTAATTTCAATTTTAAATTGACATTATTCCCTCTCGGTCTCTTCTAAGCTGAGGTGAAGGGTTTACGCCAATTAGAAGAAAAGAAAAAGCGTTGCAGGTTTTATAATAAATTTCTGCTTACTTTGATTCATAATGGTGATTTATAACGAGCAAGAAAACTGAATAGCAGCGCAGCCTTAATTTACGTGATATAAATTAAGATTACGCTCTTAAAACACTAATTCTTGCCTACATAATATGTTAGGGAAATCTGATAACGGCGCATTCATACATGTTTAGGCGCGGTTGCCAAATAGAACATGTTATTTTTTGTAAAGTAATTCATGGACCATTTTTATTCAGCGCTGTTTTTTTATTTTGGCAAAGAAAAATTCGTACATTTACATATCCTTCGGAATTAACACCTAGAACTTTATACATTCTATATTTTTTTGATTTTTTTGTTGGGCTACCAAGGGGAGATTCCTATAACAAAAATGACGTAATGTATAAAAAATTTTAAATTTTTTCTTCAGAAGCTTTCCGAAATTATAAAATTAGACGTTGTATTTGGCAATTACCAATTTGACGATTATTAGGCACACAGGTTTTCATTAATAGTACCACTACTATTAAGTACCCTCTCTTTTCGAGGTTTCTTATGTTTGCAGAAAATTCTGTATACTTGACTTTTTTCAAGGCTAAAAATACTAAAACGTGCCAGAACACATTCAATGTGAAAAAAAAACAACTGAACTTCCCACATATAATTCATCTAAAGCAATGTGGGCTGTTTTCTCATCTATCTCTTTTTGGTCCTTGGATATGAGACATTCCATCCAGGAAGTATCTTGCTGTTTTTCGAAATCGAAGGCTTGTTAAACGAGGCGAACCTGAAATAAAATTGCACTAATGATATGACGATTATATATACTAGTAACATAGAATTAACTATAGTATTTTATCCAACTCAGACTAATGCGCTTTACGAGCTAGGAAAACGTGCTTGCTGCACAGCCTAATCAATGGTGTCAGGTGTGGGGTTGAGATTTCATCATAACCGTAAATTAAATAGTGTCAGGTGTGGGGGTTTGAAACTTCCTTCAAAATAAACAATTTTATTGGAGACAGATGTGGAGCTTAAATTATCTTCATGAACCTAAAATAAATAGTGCTAGGCAAAGCTTCTTTGTCAAGGGAAAATTATAGCAAAGAAAAGGCAGTCAAATAAATAGTGTCAGGTGTGGGGTTGAGTTTTCATCATGAACGTAAATTACATAGCGTCAAGCGTGGAGTTTGAATTTTAATATGATTTACCTGTGTAGTACTTGAGAATGATGCGTTCTACTGATAGGTTTATGTTCACTGGCTTGAAAAGTTATTCTGCTGCTGCAACTAGATGATGATTCGAGAGCTAAGTTTTCTTCGGACACCTAAAAAGTTTAAACAGTGTAAGCTTTAATATTTGGCGAAGCTACCTTAAATTTGAAGAGATTCCTAAATCATAATTTAAGACACTAATAAAGGTGGCTATTTTTCTCTTATAGATAGGGCTTATTTAACACCGACAATTGTTCCTTTTTAACTTCTTATATTATTGTCAGTACATCTTTGAGATTGAGATATGCAAGGTTTTGAGTTTTATAGGAAAAATTCAGATACATGTGCATAAAGAAAAATATGGTTACGTCATAGGCCCTGTTCCGATGATCGATTTCTCAACGCCTCTGTATTAGCAGCATTTTCTTCAATTCCTGTTAATTTTTTTAAACCAGATTCGCAGTACCAGTTTGTTGACACCCTATTGTTACCAAAATATTTCATAAACAACGACCTTTTTCCTCCGCCTAGGCAGTTGCCAAGCAGTTGCTTCCATTTGTTCTGTACCCAAATCTAACTCTAGTTATACAGAAATGGGCGTAGATCAAACCACTTTCCGGTTCAAAATACTAATTGAGATCTCAAATTTCATGGATTTAAAGGAGCTTTTTGATATTAATTCAGTCGTTGACCCCAATATGTTCAGGTATTTTCTGTTATTTAAGAGTTCGCCGGACAATAAGATGTGATATAATAAGAAGAAAACTAATTAGCATTTTTAACACTTATCCCGCTGTTATTTTCTTTTTATCTGATCCTCCCCCAAGCTAAAATTCAATCTGGTAAGATGGTAAGATGAATTCTAAATTCCTTAATAAATGAAATACATATGGGCATTAGAGTTTTAATGACAGTTCATAAAAACTAATCATTATGTATTACAGCTATACTAACTCTCTAGGTCTTAATGTTAATCCGTAACCTGCAATCCAAGCCTTAATAGCTTTTAGTACACCTTCCCTCACGACGGGTGACGAATTTCAAACAGAGTTTCCTTTTACAGCATGTAGTACTTTTCCGTACCCGAGTTGGAAAAAGTACCGCTTTCGAGGACGAAATGACTTTTTCTTGACTACTTGGTACTCAGAGTCACTTTTTGTAAGTTGGTCAATACTGGTTAATTAACTCTTTCTAGGACGAAATGACTTTTTCTTGACTACTTGGTACTCAGAGTCACTTTTTGTGAGTTGGTCTATACTGATTAATTAACTATTTGGCCAGCGTAATATTCGTGATAGATAAATTTTGACTAATTTTTCCGAGTTCCCTTATTTTTGGGCAGCGTAACGAGTTACCGAGCGTGAAGACTTTTTTCATACTAACTTTCCCAAAGATTTTTATCTTTTTATACCACCTTTCAAGGGTCGCTTTTTGTGCTCGAAAAATCTGGAATGGGTACGTTGCTCAGCCATTAAAATATTTTTACTAAGAACACTTAAATTAGTAAACGCAATTAGCGTTTTAACATGTTTTGTAAATTCTATCCTCGGTTTTAGTACCGCCGCGCTGCCTTTTCCAGATTAGGATAATTAAAATTGATTATTCCAGTTAAGATGATCTTTGCATTCCAATCCAGGGTCTTTGACTCACTAAATATTCTTAATAGAAACGTCCTCTGACCAAGGTTATGTATTTAAACAAAGTGTTTTTAAAGCGCACAACTAGTGGGTGATAGTCTTTGTAGTTAGTTCATCTAATTACGCGTTATAATGCAATCAAAAAAAGTAAGTCAGCTGCGGTTCGCGTTCTGACTTCGGTAAACACAATGCCATTTATTTCGATTGTGCTATTGCACATTTTTCTGGTTTTTCCTTAGGCAAAATTAGTTTAGCTTGGCATTATTTCTTGAACCTTACATTTCAATTTATTTTTTTTAAAACAAAATTGTTATTTTATTTTAATGTTCTCTCTTGGCGAACTAGTAAAAATTGGAGTTATCTTTTGATCAATTTACAAGAATTATGAAATAATTTGTTGAAACAATTTAACCAGAATTGTCCGGTTCATCACAGGACCTGTCCTATTTATATGGTGATTTATAGTAGTTAATATTTTTTTAACTATAACTTCATTTGTAGGTTATTATTTTATAGGCCTTGACGATAATAACCTTAAGACCTCTTATATCATTTTGGAAATCATTACTCGAATGGCTGGATGGGAACTACCTAGTTAAGGTTCCACAGTAAAAAAAATCAAATAGGGAATAAATATATGTCCCGGTCAATATCTTAAAATATTGGTGGTCTAATATGTTCCAAATTAAATAAATAATCTTGTTTTGGTTTCATGATAAGAGACGAATGGAGACATCTTTGTCCCCAGCCCGCCCCCATTATGGTATTGGCTATAATAAGTTAATTGATATTTTCAAACTCGCCGTTTGATGGATTATAATTACAAAGACTTTACTTCATTATAAAACAATTATTAAATTTACAGAAATTAATTTTGAGCTAATACGGAAGAAAGTAATTAGGCGAGGCAATCCTGAGGGGGAAGACAAGAAACAACTGGCCAGCATTTTAAAACATTTAAAGGAGAGTAAAGCAAAGATTAGAGTACACGAGTTTGTAAATCTAGTGGCAAAATTCACCAGTGATAATGGTAAGTTCCACAGACCTAGTTTTTTTCTAGGTCAATGGTAAGTTCATGTTCAAATTCAAGTAAAACTTATTTGCTCTGCTTCAACACTATCCTAGATAGAAGCAGTGTATATAAATTAATGCTAAGATAAATACATAATATCACATAAATAATCCTTTAGGCCGATAGTGAGTTTATGATAGGTCTTTGTGTAGGTAGGAGCAGGAGCGGATTTGGCTTTATTATTTCTTAAAATAAATCAGCTAGTGGGTTATGTTATCGATTATAAAGAATACGACAAACCATAAAGAATAAACAAGAAATTAATTTTCAATTTTTTATAAATAATTAAAGAGTTCCTTTACTGGTACAGTATGGTCGGTTTTTAATAATTTTAAGATACTCCCTTGGAAAAATATTCTAAAACTTTGTCTATTGATAAAGAATGAGGAACTGATGCTTTAGGCTTTTAATTGATTTTTAAAAACAAAAAAATCTAGGGATACAGAAGTAGCAGTAGCTCCTATTATTAAACAGACCAAATGATCTAGATTAAGGTTTCTGATAATGTTAATAGTTATATTTTGCTTAGAAAAATTTTGGATGAAGTGGAAAAACTTTTTGATGGTTCGTAAACTTGTTGGGGGTTATAATAAAAATCCATCACGTTAAATTAGGAGATACTATTAGTTCTGATCAGACAATTGTCGAGTTCTACAAGGACCTGATTTAGCGCCAATTTTATTTCAAATATACAGTATGTGTCCGGGGATGCGGTTGACAAAAGGAAAAATATTCCATTGTTCAAAAACCATTTGAACACGTTTTCAAATCTAACGATTTAATTTCGTACAATGTTAACATTCCACGCCACTGCGTTCGCATTCCAAAGAAATCTTAAAAACCTTGGCGATACTACTAACGCCATCTCTTGTTACAACGTTTATCCACTGCATCAGCCAGTGCATTTTAAGATCCTTTACACAAATAGTGCACTATGTAAAAATCGACCTCTCCTATTGGTCGATCCATCTCGTATTACAATATGTCTTCGTGATGCAATCATTTTCTGTCAAGAGCTCTCGTGGTGTAGAGGTTTAGATCGTTGGGCCTCACCTGGACGGCCTGGGTTCAAACCCCGTTGCTTTTTTTTATTTTTTTTTTTAAGATTATGTTTCTAAACAGTTTTTTTCTTGATTTTGGGTATGTCTTGGGTTAGTTTGGGTTAGCACCTGGTTAGTTTCCTTTTCTTGAGCCCCCGTAGCGAGCGAAGCGAGCGGAGGGCCATGCGGATCGACCAATAGGAGAGGCCGATTTTTATATAGTGCTCTATTTGTGTAAAGGATCTTATAATGCTCAGCCAGTCTAGATAGCTAAAAGCAAAGCGGCCTCGAAAGGCATCTGACCAATTACAGCCCTTTGTACAGAAAAGCCACTGTACCCCGGCTAAGGAACGCTAGAGGGAAGGAGAGCAATCGACAATGGCCGAAATTCGGATTTCTGGTCATACTTTTGTAATAGTTCACAGGCTTGTCATAGTTGGCGCTGCGATCTCATGTGATACGTTTTTAACACGGTGTCTTATGGAGAATATGTGATTGTTTAGCGTTTTATGTTAAAAAACTTGGTGTTAATTGTGTTTTATTACGTTTGTGTGACTGACTATGAGTTTGGACAAAGTTAATCTAAGCAGAAGTTGTTTTGTACTTTGCATCATGAAATAAAAGACGTAATTTTGAGAATACAGCTGATTGTTTTTTATTTCATATCAAGAAAATTATGATAAATTTTGTATCATATTCATCAATATCCTGTCTCTGTATGCTTGTGAATATTACAGTAATGATTTCTAATTGTTCTCAGATATTAATTATTAAGAATAAAATGTTTTGCTCATTGCAAATGTAAATACTCTTATAGGTTAGAAGGTAACCTAAAATAAAACTGCATAAAAACATTTTACCCTAGTTTCTTGTTCAAAAAATAAATGACTAAAAATAATGTGAATAACATACCTATTTTATTAATTTTTTTACACAAATGCCAAAAATTGTCTATAGAACTAAACTCGTTATTTTAAGCAAAATTATTAACAGACTATAAAAATTATGGAAAAACATCTGATCAAAAAAATTAACTACTTTAAGTTACAGCCTCTAAAAAATGAAATGGGAACGTGCGAATGGAGGAAAATCGCTAACGATTTATGCTTACAATTTTTACAGATCTTGGCTGCCCATTCCAAACAGGAAGGCTTGACACATACACAAATAAAATGTTTTTCTTTTAATTTGTCACCGAGACCGCATTACGATGGTTAAGGTACAACTTATACACTAAAGCTCTGGTTAGAGGTTAAATAACATCAAATAATACGTTTCCGATAAAGAAAAAGTGAAAAATGTCCACTATGTCCATAAGAAACCATGCATTTTTCGTATCACACAAGGCACGGACGCCCTCTGGCGGTGAGATCTTAAGCTCATTTACCGTTGACAAACCATGACCAAAATTATAACATTGCGTTTGATCTCCTTCCCTGTAACAACGATTACTCATCTGAACCCGACCAATCACAGCGCTAGCCTACAGGATAGCCACTTCACCCAACCTAAAATTCCTAGCTATAATTCTAGGGGTCGCTAAAATTCCGATCTTTAATAATCGAATTTCATGAAAACTAGCCAGCAGATTTCGACCAGGTTTATGTTAATATTCATAATATTAATTTAGACAACCGGTGATGCTAAGTTATTACACAATTTCTCTATATTTACGTTATTTGCCCTTTACTGACGTAATATGGCGGTAGTGGGGGTAAGTTAACGCGCCAAAGTACGAGAAGACGACGCCTTCTCACGTTCTCCGTTCTTGAATTCAGTAGCAAGTTGCCAGTAGTCTCTTGACCCTCACACAAGCAAGCCGCGCTAAGGGCGCTCTCCCGCCGGCATGGCGCCACGCCACGCCATGCCAGACAGTTTTCACGTGTTGAAAACCCCTAATCTCTCAAAATCTCTATTCAAATGACATTGTGGTATCCTGCCATTGCGACATCCAGTCGTAGTCGTCTCAAGCCTACAAGTAAAGGTATTTACCGGCAACCTGCCTGCCAATATTCTCTTAGTCAGTATGGCGCTGTACCGAACGAGGTATTAAGCGTCCCCATGGCAATCGCCCATGGGGGTTCCTTTCAATCGAGTCTTGTTTCGAGCCCCAAGTAAGTAAACTCACACGTTTACAATTACTCAAGTAAGACGCTGTACCGAGCGCTGTACTAGCGCCCCCATTGGTCTCGTCCATGGGGGTTCATTTCTCTCTATGCTTTATCAGAGTATAACATTGTTTTGTTATTCTCTGGCTTTATTCTAATATAAAGATTCCCCGGCACGCTGTCTGCCAATATAGTAAACTCACACGTTTACAATTACTCTCTCACAAGTAAGACGCTGTACCGAGCGCTGTACTAGCATCCCCATTGGTCTCGTCCATGGGGGTTCATTCCACTCTATGCTTTATTATAATATAAAGATTCTCACAAATGCTATTTCCCCTACACGGATTTCAGCTTACCTATGCGAACGGCATAGCATGTTTTTAGTATCCATTTTTGCGTGTATGAAAAACCGCATTTCGCAAAGGCATCCCAGTCATGCTATTATGCGATAACTGCATAACCTATCAATCCACTACATTCGAGTCATTTTTATTTGCAAGAAATTGAAGCACATTGTGTATAGACATTAAGAAGAGACTTAGTAAGTGTTTTTAAGCGACTTTCCCATGTGCTGGAAGATAAACTGCTGAACGATTGAACGTTGTTCGTCAACTGGTGAATATAGTGTACATAGTAGCGTATAGGTGGACATTAAGGTAATATTTATCCTGTTATTATTGCTTGTATATTACTGTATTTCATCTCAAGGTTATCTCAGCTAACCGAGCTCATACGTACCACTTTCGCAGGAACATTAATGAACATTTAACTGTACTTAGCTGCAAGATAGTGTTTATAATTATATACTTGTTTAGGATTACAACTGTTTATGCAATGATCAGCTTTTAAAGGTATATTTCTTGTAATATTCTGCAAGGTCGATACCTAGCATCGATAGATATTGACCATATCGTAGCACTGACTACACAAGTACACACAATGATTTAATGTTTATATTTTGTTTATTTATGAGCTTTCAGTTGTTTTCAAGTAAAATAACTTATTAAAATATTCATATAATGCTAAAGGTATTTGTTTTATTTACAAATTCACTTTAGAAGTAGCCCCTATGGTAAAGTATGGTACATACGAGCACTCTCTGTTTGTTTAGAAAATCGACCAAGATCGTATCTGAAACATCCATTTTTCATAAGAATGTTTTGAAAATATTAAAAAATACGACTCACGTTGAAAAAGTTGGACGTTTTGTAATTTTGCAATATTGAAAATATTTTAAAACATTTCAGACTTAATGAAACTAAAAAACTTAATCCCAAAGCGTTTTCCATTTGTTACCACACCCTCTGTAAATCAAAATTCTAAAATGTAATTCCTGTCTTCATCTCAATAGTGGGATAAAATACACTTTAGTGCATAGCTACGAACTACGGTAAAGTATAGTATTCTGTTAGTACCGGTAGAAAATACTTTAACCGGTGCCTAATAATGTAATAATTGTTTTAGATTGCTGGGATCCTTTCAAAATGGCTTTAAAAGGGGCAAGTCAACTCTAATAACACTCAGTGAACTCTGTGATTTTGTATATGATTCTCTTAATAGTAAATCTCATTCAGTAGCTCTGTATTTTGATCTCAGTCGAGCGGTTGGGTGTCAGGGGCGTGGCCAGACACAGTTGGATATCCTGATATTTAGCGAACAGTGAACAAATAGTTATAATGAATGCATGTAAACCTAAGTCCAGCAAGGTAGAAACCGGTGTCCCCCAGGGCTCAAATCTCGGGTTAATCCTGTTCATAGCGTTTATCAATGATATGCCTCCTGCTTGTCCCTCTCCAGATGGAGAGATTGTCTATGATGACGATGCAAAATTTTTAATTTCTGGAGATCATATTGTGACTGCTATTGACAGAGCAAATCGGTCAGCTGCTGAATTTAGTGACTGGTCTACCATCAATGGATTGGTTTTGAACACCAGTAAAACTCTCTTTTTGAGTTTTTTTTCAAAAAACGCCACAATTGATCAAAGTGACCAATTTGATTCGGGTAATTACTCAATCTATTACTCAGACAGCAAGCACGAAGTTTTCAGGCGTTACCATGGACCAAAAGATGCTATGGGAACATCATATTAACGCTTTGATTTCCAGGTTGAGCGGATCTTGTTTTGTGATTCGGCACTTGAAGAATTCGGTTTCAATGAATGTTTTGAAACTGGCTTATTACGGTCTTGTTCAATCGCATATGTCATATGGGATAATATTTTGGGGAGGCTCAGCTTATCTTAATAAAGTATTCATGCATTCATCCATTCATATATGCAAAAAAATAGATGTATGCTGGGCCTTCCACCAGGTGCTCACTGTCGAAAGGCATTTGTTGATTTGGGTCTCTTAACTCTTTCATTTCTTTACGTGTACTCAATTATTCTGCACGTTAAACAAAACAAGAGTAAATTTTTTTAAAACTCAGACATATATAATTATTACACGATAACTCGAAGTCACTTACATTTTTCATATTCGCGTCTGAGCGTTGGTCAAAACTCACGTTGTTTCTTTTAAGATTACTTTTATAATTTCTTGGTAGGCCAAGCTTCTTATGATGTAAAACTAGCATTGTAAATTGAATGTACGTATTGTTAGTATTTTAGTATAGGTCTTGTATTTTAGTATAACCATATTGACAAGTCCGATATGCCTCATTTTATTGTGAGCTTGAGAGATGAATAACGATTACTTTACTTTACTTTACTTTAATATGTAGGAGAAACGATGAGAAAGGTAATGGAAGACGATTTAGCTTCATTTAGAAAAATGGTCACCAAAGTATACGAGAACATGACTCAAGATGTGAGCGACGTACTAGTGAACGAACAAATTCAAACGGCAAATTTCTATCAAGAACGATACGACATGTTTAACAACAAGATGCTCTGGATGATCAGTGAAGTATTTCAAATGATTCCAGAATTTGACTTCGAAAAATACACCAGAGATAAGGAAGAGTTTTTGAAATATATTTATCCCATACCTGCTTTGGTAAGAATCTCCTTTTTAACTTATTTAATAACATGAGAATGTTGCAATTCCTTAATTAAGATTTTTATTAATAAATGACTGACCAGCGTAATATTTTTATCGGCCAGCTATTCTTCACCCAATTTTTAGTTTTATGTGAAAGATAAGATCATTAATTTATTTACAAACACCAAAATGAAATACTTGGATTTCACAGCGAAGGGCATTTAAAGAGCATAATCATAATCCAGAGAGTATGAAGAGATATGGTTATTGTAGGAGATCGCCAATCCTACCAGAAGATATAATGCAATGAATCGTACATCAGTACTTGATACTCACCTAGACCAATGGTCATGACATTAGATAAAACTTCAGAAAAAAAGCCTGTAAAACAAATTCTGGTGTTCTCATCTATAAATAATTTGGCACTCCCATTTAACTTATATTTATACATAGAATGAATCTAAATGAGAGAATAGATACCAGGTGGTACTCTACATGTTAACAGTTTTGACATAAGTTTTACTGCACTGCTTCAAGTTTACAGATTTTTTTCTATGACGTAAATTATTTTTAGCCAACGATAAGCTTTACATCTCATGTCAAAATTAATTAGATTTTTTTTAAATAAAATAACAAGGTCAAATGCTTTACTTAAATCTAGATTTAATAAGTATATTATTGTATTTATATTGTATTTGTACACGTCAGTGGGCCCAAATGGGGCCCTCCACTGCGACCTGGCTGTGGCTGACATCTGTGGTTTCCACTGGGTCAGAGGCTCGATCCTTTTTATGAATAGTTTTAAAATCTGCGAGTATAATTTCAGAATTTCTAAATACTGTTTATCTGGTTCGTTCCATTGCTGGAAAATGGCATAAAACATGCTCCATTGTCTCTTCCTCCTCCAAGCACAAGAGGCATTCCGTTTCTTCGGAAAGCCCTATCTTGTTCATGTGGCTTCTTAGCCGCCAATGGCCAGTGTACAGGGTGGTTCGTTTAAGAGGGGCCTATACCTTATCTCGAAAACTACGGGGGTTGGAAAAAAAATTTAAATACAAAAGTTGTTCCTAGTAAAATGATCTTTATTTTTTTTTGTATTGTTTTAATCGTCACTTTTTTATATACAGGATGGTCAAAGAAAGTTACACTTTTTTAAATGAAACACCCTACATTTTATTACATTTTTGGATTCTACTTAAAATTCTAAGCATATTTGATGTATGATGTTATACCTCTAGAGTTAGTAGTTTCACAGATATAAACAGTTGAAAATCGGTACTTTGACTATTTTTCACCTTGGTAGCAAGAAGACCATTAGAGATGGAGTAAAATTAATTTCGCATTCCTATCTTAACTTTTCAAGAGCTATTTGACGGTACTAATTGGCAGGTGGTACCATGGGTACCAAATCTGGTACCTTTGTAGGTACCATCAGTTGGCACCATCAGATAGCTCTTGGACAGTTAAGATAGGAATGTGGAATTCATTTTACTCCATCTTTAATGGTCTTCCTGCTACCAAGGTGAAAAGTAGCCAAAGTACCGATTTTCAACTGTTTATAGCTGTGAAACTACTAACTCTAAAGTATATCCATCCAATAAACAAAGTGTTCCAAAACAATGATCAGAGCGTGATCACCTCGTGCATATGCATTTATTGGTCGAAATAAACGGGCCTTCTGTTCTTAACCAATAGCGTCAGCCGAATTATATCGATTGACTGACTAACAATTCGCATTTTCAGGTGCTTATCTGCAGGTCCGGATTCTCAGACACGTTTATAGTTACATAGTTTAAACCACATTAAACATTAATTTTTGTTTGTCTCGGTTGTTCGTAAGTGCGTGTAGTAGTTTTTTGTTGTATATTGAGGGAATTTTTAAATTTTGAAAATACAAAGTGGTAAAAATGTCGAGTACAGATACTGCTGAAGAAAATGCAAACATGTGTTTTTACACTCCACCAAAAAAAAGACCAAAAAAACTTCATTTGAATATTAATGAAAAAACTGTAATTTTGAATGTGTACAAAAACCAAATTAAAGCACATCCTTTATTGCCAATTGATGAAATTGTAAGGACGGTAGCAACAATTTCTGGAGTATCACCTTCAAGTGTTTACGCAATTATGAGGGAATACAAACAAAATCATTCCGTTTCGGCTCCAAAACCATACCCATCCAGAAAGAAGATTGTTGACATGGTGGACGATTTTGATTTAAACGCGATCAGAAGAAAAGTACATCAATTCTTTTTTCGAAATGAAATGCCGACCATAAGTGCAATTATGAGAGAGGTAAATGATGACCCAGATTTACCAAATTTTAAAAGATCTACATTTCACAAGCTATTGAAAAAAATTAGCTTTAAATTTAAAAAAAGGGGAAGAAACAGTTTATTGCTTGAAAAACCGGAAATCGTTTTGTGGAGAAGAGATTATTTGAGAAAAATAAGAACGTATAGAAGAGAAAACCGAAAAATCTATTATTTAGATGAAACATGGGTAAATGCAGGTCACACTAAGTCCAAAATTTGGGTAGATGAGTCGATAACCTCCTCAAGGCAGGCATTTTTAAACGGCTTATCAACTGGATTGAAAAACCCTTCAGGTAAGGATGTTAATATAATACTTTTTACTTCAACCGAAATTCGGATTTTTCTATCGCTTCTTGGTTTAGTTTTCATAGATTTTACTAAATTTCATTCGCCAAATCGTAATATTGAAAAAACTTCGGTTTTATCAAGTGATTTGCTATGTCTTACTGAATAAAGTTGAGTCTATTTAGATTCCATTTATGTTTTTTTTTCTTCAAACGTCAGTAAATCCGTCATTACTCGACTGTGTAGGCGGCAGTGAAGTTTCGTTTTTCCTCCGCCGGAGCTTTACTTTTCACTTTTCCGCCGGCGGAGGTAAAAGTGTTATCATAGCAACACAGATACAATACAAACAAACATCAAAATAAGCGTCAACAACTAAAGAGTTATTAAACTAAAATTTGTATTTATCACTCAATGTGTGACTGCATTTCTAAAAATCACTAATTTAGGAACAAATTGGTTACTATTTAATCGAACTTACCCAATGACTGCTTATCAATACGGAATTAAAACGCAATCGAAGACGCAATTTTAAAAATATAATTATTATTGTTGACAGTGTCCACTGACAGCTTTATGTTACATTACTATAGCAACAACCTGAGCCTATTCACCGACACCGCACCGGTCTAAGCCGCCTTGCGAACCCACTTATCTTTAATAATAATTATTATTACTATTAAAAAGAGACTTTTTGCATTAATTTGTCGACATTTGAAGAAAAAACAGCATATTTTATTTGGAGGAAAAGTTACTTTTCATGGCTTGCTCTCTATTACCAGCCTCACTCCGTTCGGCTGTTAAACACGAGCGCGCCATGAAAAGTATCACTTTTCCTCCATATAAAATAATATACTATTTCTCAATTTATCTTTTGTGTATCTGTCTACAATAAATAATATTTTTAGGAAAAGGAAAACGGTTAATAATCTGTCACATAGGAAGTGAAACTGGTTTTGTTCCTGAGGCCTTGTGGGCATTCGAGTCAAAAAAAACGGGCGACTATCATGAGGAAATGGACGGAAAATCTTTTGAAAATTGGTTTACCAAGGTATTACCCACGCTAGAAGAACACTGTGTCCTCGTTTTAGACAACGCCCCGTACCATTCCAGGAAAGCTGAAAAAATTCCTACTACAGCCACTAGAAAAGCAGAAATTCAAGACTGGCTGCGTTCTAAGACCATACCATTTGAAGACAACATGGTTAAAGCAGAATTGCTAAGTATAGTGAATGAACATAAAACAAAGTATAACAAAAACATCGT
>MU189373.1:24978-52389 GCA_016904865.1 Pissodes strobi | reverse complement strand
TTTAATAAACAGTGTAGTTAACATGTGTTTTAACATAAAAACAAAATATATTCATATTAATTTTATTTTTTATTTATTTATTTATTTAACAATTTCAATGTATGTAACAATCATTACTATTAATAGGTAGAGTATCTACATTGATGTACCTTCTTTTTATTTTTCTTAACAAACACCTAGATGTTAAAACATCTGTATGTGCTGAAATGCTTAACATACAGTATCAAAGTCACACACACCTTGAAACACACAATGACAACTGATTTCCAAAGGAACTAGCTCCACCATACCATAAACCTCCCATATATCAAAAAAAAAAAGAAAGAAAAAAAACAAATATAAACAAAAACAAAAATCATAGAGGAAAAGAAAAAAAGTTTCAATTTCCTGATTCCTCTTTCCCTCCCAAGCAACAATCCACAGTTAACCAAGAAACCTTTTGAATTTATGATAACTTCTAAAAATTTCCATTTTACTTAACTTTTTAAATTTTCTTTTGTTAGAGCAACTTCTTATTTCGATCGGTAATAAATTATAGATTTTAGGTCCAAGATAATTGATATATCTTAGATTGAGATTGTTGTGGCTTATAGGCAGCTTTAATTTCTTGTCATTTTTGGTTCTCGTGTCATAATTATGTCTAACAACAAATTTTAAATTTGAATGAGTGTGAATATATGAACAAACTGCGTTAACATAAAGTGATCTAATATTACAAATTTCTTCAGTAAAGAGTAAATGTGAAGGATATAGTCTATTTTTTTTAAACATGATTTTTAATATATATTTCTGTATAATATTTAATTTGTATAAGCTATTGTTATAAAGGCCACCCCATACCAAAATTCCGTATGCCATAATTGATTCCACCAATGCTTTGTAAATTGTAATCAACGTCCTTTTATTTAAAAATTCTCTTAGCAGGTAAAATTTGTGTATGAGTTTTCGAACTCTGTATGAAAGGTAATCAATATGAGGCTGCCATTTAAGAAAATTATCAATAATAATGCCAAGGTACTTCACAGCCGGTGTTTCTTCAATAGCTTGATCATCAATAATAATGTTGTTATATAATGGTCTATTTGCCCTTGTAAGTGAGAAGGCAACATACTTAGTTTTTGTTAAATTTAGTGTCAGCTTATATGTTTGAAGCCAACTTTTTATTTTTGTTAGATTGCTTATTGTTTTATTCTTTACACTTTCCCATGTATCTCCCGATATAACAACGGCTGTGTCATCGGCATAAGAAATAGTCAAACCGTCGATCTGTAGTCTTAATAATGAATTAATGTAAGCATTAAAAAGTATCGGTCCCAAGACAGTGCCTTGAGGAATGCCAATCTTTATCTTTTGTTTGTCGCTCAATATATTATTCAACTTTACCCTCTGATATCGTTCCGACAGGTAACTTTTAAATAGCTCTAGGGCCATTCCCCTTATTCCGTAATTCTGGAGGACAACAAGAAGTTTGTTGTGGGGCACAGTATCAAACGCCTTCGCGAGATCTAGAAACACTGCTAGACACTTTCTATTCATGTTTAAATTATTAACGACTTCATTTATTAGTGTATGCATGGCATCCGTTGTACTGGATCCCTCAACAAAACCAAACTGATTTTCTGACAAGATTTTATTATTTTTAAAAAACGTAATTAACCTATTCTTGACACACTTTTCAAAAAGTTTTGCAAAGTTACTTATTAGACTTATTGGCCGGTAATTATTTATAGAAGACTTGGAACCTGATTTGTAAATTGGTGTGACAATTGAAGTTTTCAATTCAGAAGGTACTACTCCGTTCTGAATTATTAAGTTAAATATGTGTAATAGGGGATTAAGAATTTCTATATGTGTTTGTTTTATAGTGTTTGCTTGAACACCATCACGGCCTGGTGCACTATTGTTTTTTAGAGTTGCTATATGTATAATAAAATAATATGACAACTTAAACCAAACGAATTTTAACAATAAATTAGTGTATCTATAGTAGCATATTTAGACTATATAGCATAGTCTAAGGTAGCATATAATTATAACACAAAAAAAATACGAGTGGCGCTCCTCAAGAGTAGGAGTACAAATAAGGCCGATATGTGGAAGGATTAGCATAGGAAGTTTATAAATGTAAAAATATGTTTTAGTTAAATGAAAGCCATTATTTTGCTGCATTCCAAAATTTCCCTACAAATAGGATATGTTCAGATTTCTGCCCCCTTTTCCATACTCTCCCATTTTTCAGCATATTTTCCCTACAAGTAGGGATATTCCCTACGTGTTACCAACACTGCGCTAGCTGTTTACTGTTTCGGTTCCCAGCTCTTGCTTGCTTGCTTTCTTGTATATGGCTTTGCTTCTAGGCAAATGCCAGATACCAGCTCTATATTATAGAGTGTGATTTAGTGAGCGGTTTATGAGGGATGAAGTATGTGGAATATTTTTGTAAATTTTTCCTTCTCTTTCTTCGTTCGGGTTATGCAGATTTAATTATCCATTCTTATTGACTGGAATTTCGTTAAAAGTTGGCCGTCATAACTCATAAATCTGATTGCTCACTTATTTCTATTGGCTGAGATCCGTTAAGAGTAGACCTATTATTAGAATTCATCCTTGCCTAGCAGGACCAAAAAATCATTTTTCTATCGTTTGTTGGTGATGCAGAATGCCGTATGCCGTCATATTTCTTATGAAGATTAAAAGATTCGTTGGTGTCATCTTTCAAAAAAACTACTTTTGTTAAAGTTTCTGAATTATTTTGCTTATGTAATCATAAGAAAAAAGTGATCACGTGCTGAACTCGACTATTTCACTAATTATTTTAGACGATTAATGATAATAACAATTTGGACGAACTTAAAATGGTCTGTTAAAAAATCATGAAGGTTATGTTTCTGCGTAATCGCTATATTACATATTTTTTGTCAAGTTAAAAGTTCATGTATCATTTGTATGTAGACGATTAATTTATGTATATACTCGATGTGAAGGTATTCCTTAGATGTTCGGGAAATTACGTTTTAAAGCTGAAGACTTTAGTGAAGTAGTACCCTTTGTACTTGAGATGCGCATAAAAAATCGATTGACAGACTATCACCTGTCCTTTTAAGTTTCTCCCTCTCTGGTAGTAACTTACCTGTCATTTAACTAAATGTTATAATTATACAAATTATTCGTGAAACGCTGTTTCACAATAATTTGATTGATTAGGCGGCATTTGTTGACGATAAGTTGTCTGTCCTACAATGTCTAACTTACCCCTTCAGTCCTTATAGAAATAAGCAGTTCAAAATGATCTTCGAAGTAATACTCACGTTTCGTTATAATGGCAGTTAACACTGGGTCAGCGGTGCTTGGCGAAAACTATAAATAGATATCTTCATCTAAATTAAGGGAAAATACCTTTATATTATATTATTTATATATTTATTGACGGACAATGTCGATTTGCAAAGTGGACTCTTAAACTACACTAGGATCTATACGATCCCAATCTACACAGAAAAAATTAAAAGATAAAAGAAAGAAAAATATAATATAATAAAAAGACAAAACAATTGATAAGATAGTTCGGCATTTTGGGTTAGTTATATTTCGTCAAATATCCTCGGATTAAGATTTTATTATCAGTAGCGACATTTATCGTGAAAACTAGAAATTAAATAGAAAACTTGGATTATTTATAATTGTTTATACATTCGCACCTGGCGTGGCAAAATTACATCGACGATCAAAATCGACTTCCTTGGTTTCTTGTAGCAATGGAATTTTGTAAGGATTGCCCCTGTGGATTTCTAAAATTCGTTGAATAGGCTCGGATAATGCTATATAGAGCAGCGAATTTGATAATTTCCTCTTAATCAACGTAGGATCAATCGTCAGGCAACTGGGCTAACCCAAATCCGCCGATCCGAGCTCTTCATCCTAATTATTGCGGTTTCAACATTTCACTTTTTACTGACTACACCCGATTTTCCGCAATTTCTTGCCCCGCTCACCCTAAAACATATTTATATTTTGCGTATGTTCTTGGTTAAAATAAATAACTAGGCTGTTCTATTAGCGGATGTCTCAAAAGACAGGTGGGAACATTTCTATCTAAAATTTAAATGGACAAAGAAAATCAATACTTCGAAATAAGATGTTTTAAATGCCTATAAGCAGTCACAGACGAGGGCAGAGTGCATGGCCTTGCTTCAATATCAGCAGCCTGTTTTGCTATTTTCCTTTAAGTGTAAAAAAAAAACAAAAAATAACAAACTAATCAAGACATTTAAGCACATAATTACTATAATAATTAATCGTTTTAGATTTAGCTTTTATTTCTCGAATTATTGATTCAAATTTTAAAATTGTAGGTTGTACTCCTTCATCAGGGGTTTAAACGGCGCAATCAAAGATACCTAATCAAAATATTTCTCTTGACAATAATAAGCTACTGGCTTCGTTTTCGATGGCCACCTTATTCAGTATGTCCACAAACAAGACCACAAAATAACTAAACCTTCCCGAAAAAATCTATATTAATGTATATTATAAATCCAATAAGCCGTTAAATTTTCCGTGGTTTTTGTTATGTTAAATATTATCTCATAACGCCATATAAGTCTGTACATATTTATAATAAAAATTAGTCAATATTTAATTTTGCCTATAAAGTAGTTACAGACTAGGGCAGAGTGCATACATGGCCTTGCTTTAAGCAACCATTTTTACTATTT
Source organism: Pissodes strobi (assembly GCA_016904865.1). Taxonomy (NCBI): domain Eukaryota; kingdom Metazoa; phylum Arthropoda; class Insecta; order Coleoptera; family Curculionidae; genus Pissodes; species Pissodes strobi. The sequence goes on along the minus strand of MU189373.1, from coordinate 47,674 downwards.
TACTGTCAGTGTAAAAAACCTGAAAATATCAAAATAAGTAAAACATTTAAGCACATTTAATTCGGCTTATTAAATTTACCACAAATAATGGGTCACTTAACATTTTCTGCAAAAAGTGAAAAATAAAAGTAATTGAAATTCGTGGCCATTATATATGATTTTTTAGTAATTTTTTTTTATCAATATTGACTTATTTTACACTATTTATCATTTCGTGCAAATATTCATGTTTAGGCTAATTTTTAAACATTGCGGATTAATTTCAATTAACATGTTAGATATCCTATATGTGTTTTCTGTTGCCTTGTTTCGATTATTAGAATTCCTCTGAAGATTAATCTGCTTATCAGTTTAGATATTTAAAAATAGTCTTTGGTGGTAGCTGTCTCTTAATGTTTGACTTTGACTTGAAGGCCTTCACCCAAACAGCTAAGCCGCCTTTCTGTTGCGAATTGCACGCTCAAATAAAAGTTTCTTTTACGTTGATATGCATTAAATTCTATATTTATTTATATTTTTCCCATCTCTCAATCATTATTTGATCTAGAAGCATGTTTCTGAGCTCACAAAATTGAATAGAAAGAAAACAGAAGAGAAAACTTAAAAATACGAGTATTTGCTCCAGATTATTCGGTTTTCCAGTAATAAAACACTATGGGGTGACGTGTCATGTCAAAACGCGACATATATAGATTCTCGCCAAGTAATCAATTTTTTTTTATACAAAAAATATTTTTCGAAAAAATACCTTCGTTTCTTTGACTTGCAACAAATCGATATTTTCGAAATAGAGAAGCTTTTAGAGAGCCTTTCTTCTCTAAATTCCTTGTCGAACTGGTCGTCTTGGTTTATTCGATCCTCCTGACTTTTTCGGCGCTAGTACGACCTAAAGTGACCTCTTTTTCAAAAATATGCAGGCCAAAAAAATTAATGGCCATCATGCGACTCTCGCCAATTTCGGACTTCGGAACACTGTCAAAAAGAAAGTGTACAGAAAATTTCATCAAAATTATTGAATTAATTTTTTTTTATCGTGTATCACAACAAACTTTTGAAAAATGGCACATTGACGTAAAACTCGGAAACGGAAAGTTGGATCGCCAAAAGCGGGTGACAGTCAGCGGCCCCCAAGTGTTGCCTAAAAACATGCCAAATCTTAAATTTCTACGTTCATCCGTTTTCGAGAAAAAAAAGTTGATTCTGACTTTACGTGAATGAGTGATAGCCGAGCGTCACTCGTCGCGCCTGACGGCTCAATTTCGTTCGCTACTAGAAGTGTACGTAACACGCTTAACTGTTTCTGTCTCTTGCTTGATTGAAATCTCGACTTTACCCGAATAAGCATCACATATCCGAGCCTGACTCCTCAGTCTCGTTCATTACCTAGGAAAAAAGTGTGCAGAAGTTTTCACTTCAAGAATCCAAATTTGGTACGCAAAATGATTTAATCATTTTACCAGTTCGTTTTCTGAGGGCACAATGCAAACGAGTCGACAACACATATTTTATCATTGGAGGAAATCAATTTAAGAAATAGTTGCCAAGACAAGTTTGGCTGGAACCTATACCTCAGAAATGTCTAGATCACGGAGCTTGTAAAATACGAGAAACTCTTGATAGCACATTCAGTATCAGTATCAGAACGGGTGCCCCCCTAGCGGGTCTTGTCCTAAGGCCACCAATTGGGCCCGTTGTGCCCCACCAGCCGCATTGGAGAACCTCAGGGATGCCGGTCTACCTTAGGAAAGTCCGCATCTCCTTCAGACTAACACGAGGCACTGAATCTGGCTCAATCGGCGTCGCGCGAAAGATTCTGAGTCTTGCCCACGCGAAGTCAGGGCATTCCGTAATTAGATGGTATGGGGTCTCATCGTCCTCCATGCACCATCTACACTTCCCCTTCTCTGCAATTATCAGCAAGCACGGTATACAGACATAAACATCGTGGGTGCGAATTTATGAGTAAAATAATATCGCCGGAGATGACGTATTAGGTTCAAAACGCTACGACGCGACGCAATGATTTGTTGTCCTATATGTCTCTATTATTTTTCTGTTTCAGGCAAATTTTCGAAAAAATTGCGCAAATGAAATAAGTAACATGTGGCCACAATACGAAATAAAAAATTATTTAAAAGTACATAATTCCCAAAACAAACGTAGTACGTAGTGCCTCCCTGGCTTTTTCACCGAAATTTAAACTTTAGGTGAAAACAACGCAATGTGTACGCATATAAATTTTTTCAATAGGAGAAGTACCCTGCTGAGGTAATCCCCTCAAACGTAGCGATTCTTCGAATATAAGACTTGTACTTATACCTACTTGATATAATTTAATAAAATTTCGGTACTGTTTTAATTTTTTAAATTACATGTCAGGAAAGACGGGAGTAAACTCCTGTTAAGATTACCGTTAAGGTCAAAAGTTTTCAAGTACAAAAACGTCGTAACTGAATTTTTAGACTGTTGGCCTTATTATTTTATATTAGGTAATTTTGTATCAGTTGCTGCAATGGGTGCGCGTCCGATTACCGGCCGACTTAAGGCAAACCATATTAGATACATGGCTGGTTCCTCCAAACACCAGCTATATTAAGAATTAATCGAGAGCCACTACTATATCCTCATTATATATCTCAGTCCAGATTATTTCCTACCTAAAATGCAATTTGCAAACTGGTTGTTACATCAACTTCGGAGTAATCAGTATTTTATTGATAAGCGACTTTTTCACGTCTGGATCGTTGAAAATAACCCCCCCATGTCTGGGCCGGAATAATAGGAAATTATTTATTAGGGTCATCGCAGTTACCCGCACAATTATCGAGCATTTTATTTAGTGTTTCAAGAGCGTGTGGCATTAAAAAGTGCAACGTGATGCTAAGCAACGTGTTTCTAAGCTTATGCATAGGTCGGAGAAGACCTGTTGCTTGCAAGGTCTGTCGCATTTTTCTAATTCGAATATAAGCTTTTGGATAGTTAGCGTTTGGCGTATCTAACCCTTCATTTAATAAAATAAATGGCTCAAATTTGAAGTAATCTTCAAAGAGCCCTTTGTAGTTCCCATGATTAAGGGCGAATATAAGACATGTTATGGGCATAAAACATTGTTTCCACCTGAATTTTGTGTAAGCGACTCCATAATATATAAAGATGGCTCAAATTGTAAGTAGTCCGGAAAGTCTTGAAAGAGCGCTTTATAGTTTCCATGTTTAAGGGCGAGCATAAAACATATGGATATAAAACCTTGCTTTCACCTGAATTTTGTGTTCCCGCAATCGTCCACACGTTCCTAGACACGACACCCTTTATATTATGTTTAAATATAAGCGTGGATTGTTAATACTTTTAAATAATAATTAGTTTTCGACATGCCGAAAACTAATTATTATTTAAAAGTAAGTGCGAAAACGTAAAGATTCGTAGAGACAAGCCAATTTACAATAGTTACTCATCTAAGCGTTTGATAAGACTTTGTCTAAACAATTATCTTCTTATCAGGCTTATATCAGATTTGCATAAGTTATACATTTATATAATTTTTTGTGAGAATTTTGGTTATTTTCCACTTGTAAATATGTATCTACGATAGGAATTAAGTACACACTTTTTCAGAGTAAAAGTCATACCAAACAAATTCTGATCACGGAATTATCCAAATAGGCAATAGTTATCTCGACGACTTACACGTCTGGATCAATGAAGATAACCTTCCATGACACTATTGTTATGGTGTCAAGACATCATCATCAATGGCTGGGCCGTAATCTTAGGAAACTATTTATTAGGGCCATTGCTGTTACTCGCACAATTATGGAGCATTTTATTTAGAGTTTCAAGAAATTGTGGCATTAAATAGTGCAATGTTATGCTAAGCAACGTGTTTCTAAGCCTATGAATAGGTCGAAGAAGACTTGCTGTTTGCAAGGTCTCCCTGATTTTCTTCTAAAGGCCTATACCGAATTGAGAAGCACGTTTCATGAACTTTAATATTCAGTTGTAAATAGAGGCTTTAGAACAGTTAGCCTTTGGCGTTTCTAACCGCCTCTATATAATATAATAAATGACTCAAATTGGAAGTACTTTTGAAAAAACACTTTGCAGTTCCCATGTTTAAGGGCGAAATAAGACATATTATGAGCATAAAACCTAGTTTTCACCTGGATTTTGTGTTTCCATAAGATTGTCCACACGTTCCTGCACACGACACTCTTTATATTAGGTGTGAATATAAGCTTGGATTGATAATACTTTTTAATAATAATTAATTTCCGACAGTGCGAAAACGAAAAGATTCGTCGAGACAAGACAATTTACAATAGTTACCCATCTAAGCGTTTGATAAGACTTTGTCTCAACAATTATCTTCTTATCAGGCTTACATTAGATTTGCATAAATTATACATTTATATAATTTTTCGTGAGAATTATGGTTATTTTCCACTTGGAAATATATATCGACGGTAAGAAATAAGTACAGGGTGATCCCCTATAATGTCGGCCCCCTATAACTTTTTTATTTTATGTGTCCCAAAAAAAAAAAGTATGGTTATGTAGGTACTGAAAATACCTTTTTTTCTGCGTATAAAAAATATTGGTAAAATGATCAGTATACAGGGAAAACCAAAAAGTTAATATTTTTTCAATGGAACACCCTATATATGAATTTATTTTTCGATTCTTTGTAAAATTCTAAGCATATTTTATGTATGATGTTATACCTCTAAAGTTAGTAGTTTCACAGCTATAAACAGTTGAAAATCTGTACTTTGGCTACTTTTCACCTTGGTAGCAAGATCATCAGAGATGGAGTAAAATGAATTTCATATTCCTATCTGAACTTTTCAAGAGCTATCTGACGGTACTAACTGGCAGGCGGTACCATGGGTACCAAATCTGGTACCTCGATAGGTACCATAAGTTAGCACCATCAGATAGCTCTTGGAAAGTTAAGATAGGAACGTGAAATTAATTTTACTCCATCTCTAATGATCTCCTTGCTACCAAGGTGAAAAGTAGCCAAAGTACCGATTTTCAACTGTTTATAGCTGTGGAACTACTAACTCTAGATGTATAACATCATACATAAAATATGCTTAGAATTTTACGAGGAATCGAAAAATAAATTCATATATAGGGTGTTCCATTGAAAAAAACTTAACTTTTTGTTTTTCCCTGTATACTGATCATTTTTCCAATATTTTTTATACGCAGAAAAAAAGTATTTTTCAGTACCTACATAACCATACTTTTAATTTTTTTGAGACACTAAAAATAAAAAAGTTAAAGGGGGGCGACATTATAGGGGATCACCCTGTACAACATTTTTAAGAACAAAAGCCATACCAAACAAAATGTGGTCCACTGAAAACATAAGCTATATGCTTTCGAACCAATTATTTGCCCATCTCTTCCATATGTTTACCGCAAACACTGACTGACCCCTGAAAATATTTTAGTTATAGATAAAAGATTTGTATTTCGCCACTTTAAAATTATTAGTTCATTAGATAATTTAGCTTCTTTTTTTATTCAGTAAAATTAAAAAGAATATTTGTAATCTTGAAAACAGCGATTATTGTGTAGCTATAAGTCAGATCAATTAAGAGTACATTATTTATACAGATATTGACAGGTCTTCTTGCCATGGTACAAGACGCACACGCACTATTAGCTAGCCCATTCCTTCTTCTAGTCTCATCCAAAATTCACTGTTTTACATCAGCAAACAAAAAGAATAACAAACTTCTACAGAAGCTTGGGAATTTCTCAAACATAATAACATTTCGAAGGGATGTTTAGTCAGTCGACGAGTTTATGACATAATTTGGCGTAGTTCTTGAATGTTTTATTTTGTATGTAATTGGTGATTTGCTTTGTATTCTTTATGATTTTACTAATTTTATTCAATTTGGATTTTATGCGTGATTCCGTCCCACTCTGTTTACGTATGAGATTCTGAATTCCCTTATATTTTATATCTTGCTCGCTAATTTTTACATATAGGTAAATTAATTGTAATGGCATTTTGTTATATTTAAGTATATGCCTGTTCTGCTTTGTCAATGAGAAATGTTTTTTTTTTATATATAATAAAGCTTTATTGATTGATAGATTGATATAAACTCTTCTTAAAAATCTTGTTAAATCTCCCAGTCCAGATTATTTCGGTTGTTACATCAACTTCGTAGTAATCATCAATATCGGTACCATCCTGTATATGGGAGGAGCGGGATTATACAAATAGGCAATAGTTATCTCGACGAATTACACGTCTGGATCAATGAAGATAACCTCTCATGACACTATTATTATTGTGTCAAGACATCATCATCAATGTCTGGGCCGTAATCTGGAAATTATTTATTAGGCTCGCACAATTATGGAGCATTTTATTTAGAGTTTCAAGAACTTGTTGCATTAAAGAGTGCAATGTTATGCTAAGCAACGTGTTTCTAAGCCTATGGATAGGTCGAAGAAGGCCTGTTTGCAAGGTCTCCCTGATTTTCTTTTAAAGGCCTATACGGAATTTAGAAGCACTTTTTATGATAATGGTATTGGTAAATATAGTTAGCCTTTAACATCTCTAACCGCCTCCATTTAATGGCTCAAATTCTAAGTAGTCTTGAAAGAGCGTTTTACTGTTTCTAACCTTGTTTTCACCTGGATTTTGTGTTCTCGTAAGATTGTCCACACGTTTCGGGACACGTTGCCCATTATACTAGGTGTAAATATTGATTGGATTGATAATATTTTTAAATGATAATTAGTTTTCGGCAGTGCGAAAACGTAAAACTACGTAGAGACAAGGCAATTTACAACAGTTACCTACTCGTCTAAGCGTTTGATAAGACGTTGCCTAAACAATTATCTGCTATCAGGCTTACATCAAATTTGCATAAATTATACATTTATATAATTTTTCGGGAGAATTGTGGTTATTTTCCACTTGTAAATATATATCGACGATAAGAATTAAGTGCGGAATTTTTCAGAGCAAAAGCGACTCACGACGCGACTTTAACGGTTCAGCGTGAATTCAATAAGATGATAGAGTGGGTAATTTCCGCCCTATCTAGATATATAATAGTAGGATTGCCTCCTCTTATCATGTTATAAAGAAACATAGACAATTCAACGGCGCGAATTTCCGAGATGTGTAAGCGGCTAGTTTTGCTTTTTAAGAGGTCCTTTTTGTCATTTCCTATAAGATTTTGTGATTTTTGATTTTAATGTTAGTTTTTACAACAAAAATCTAATATGTAGCTACCAAGAAAGTTGTTTATTTTTGTTCGTCTTCTTTAACTATATATTAAAAATTCTGTGCTTTTTACATATTTGGTTTTAAATATCAACATTATTCTGCTCTCTGCTCAAGAAAATGTAAGCGTGCAAATAAGGTGTTTTCTATAGGAATAAGACTATACAGTAGAATATTTGTGATTTTCTATAAATTCGAACCCCTGTATAGGGATATATGTATATATGACACCGGCTTAATTAATGCGCCACGTCCAAAACGGCATAAATCGTATATTTAGCTCCATTTCAATGATAAATTTCACGTTCGTACGATTGCATTAAAAACGGAACATCCGGCTGCGTTACTTCCGGCCGGGCGTTCATTTATTTTTGTTATTCTGGCATCGGCACGGATAATCGAATTAATTTATTCCAAGCGACGCGAAGGTTCTCAATGAAAAAGTTCCATAGCGTGTGTCCTGGAAATAAATTTACTTTTAAGATCACGTAAGGTTATGTAAGTGTGCTTTTATGAATCGATACTAAAATAAAAACATCTTCCTAACATATTGATTATTCTTAAAATCTAGGTTAACATTGCAAGCAGATTTTGAGATAACCTGGGCACGTCATTCTGCTTAGTTTATCGAAGCATGTTTAGAATTACCCAGTTTTAAGACCAGTGACTCTCCTGACTGAAGCGTTTCGCACATTTCCGACCAAAGTTCAATCCAAGTAATCTCCCTATTTCATATAGATCGGTACTAACGCGAGACAAGTGACACACAGGGTTGAGAGATTAAAAAAATTATTGGGGAGGGGGTTATACCTATCTCTTTTAACCTTACCCTTTTGTTTAAATATTTTACGAAGTAAATGTAAGTAGGTAGTTTTTAGAATATTTTGTTTTTATCGTTTACTGATTGATGAAATTCCGTTACATTTAATAAAAATAGAAGAGTTGCAGTGGATACCTGTTTTTGATCTCAATGGCTAGTTTGGGTTAGACGGGATATAGCATAAAAGGAGAGGCATAACAACACTCCCCCGGTTGATTCCGTTGGCTTTTATATCCTGAAAAATACCATCAATATACAAATTCAATGCAAAAATAGAAAATATATGTATGTATTTTGTACAGAATGTAACCTACATTTGTTCTGTCAAGTTGTAAGACATGCTTCTAGCATCGATGGTCTAACTAAACTTTAAATCTAGCTTTGCAGCACAATTATTGTATAAAAAATAATTGGTTTGATGTTTAAAACATGTCTTTAGCAAATAGCTTGATTTCCCGAAGCGTATGTTGCTCTTTGCAAAGTATTACTTAAAGTCTCAAGCTGTTATTTAAAAAATTAGGCTTCAGGTGGTTTAATGTCTTTATTTACGAAAATATGCCATCAAGCGATGGCTGGTACTTTTTACAAGTTGCTGACTTGAAGAGTTACCCGTAGCTGGGAACATAAATTAGTACTTAATGCGGACAGCATTTGTAAATTATTTCTTTAATGGAAGCCAAATTGATTGATAATGCAGAATAGCGGAACCATGTCAAAAACAACAGTTTTAATTTCATAATAGCATGTGTTTGCTGGAAACGGAAGTTCTAATTTTATCTATTTTTGGGTAAAATTAGTTTCAAGATGAATTAACGTTAATTTACTTTATAACAGAGAACAGTACTAATTTCCTGTCAAATATAATAATAAGTAATTATAGCTCCTAAGCTCCTTAATATATAATTTTGTCTTATTGTAGATAGGGTTCGCTGAAACAATAACAGCATGCAAAACAAATAAGACTACTTTATTGCGGCGGGTATATAAAATATATGTAAAAAAGTTTTCCATGAACTAATTATATTACATTTACAGGAAAGTATTACCCTAAACGGTATTGCAAAGAGAAAATAGAATTTAAATGTTTTTTTTTGTGTCAAAGGGGCGTTTAAAAAGTATACACTTTCAAAATAAATAGTTTCAAAGCATTTCACATAGAGGATGACGCCACCTTATGTGTATTAAATCCAATGATTTAAAAAAACATGAATTTCCTAACACAACCATCATGTTTTATATATAAGTTGTTTCAATATTTAAAAATTACAATTTTTTAAATGTTTGTTTTTTAAAGCTGTTTTTCTTGGTATATATTAATAATCAATCTTCTTTTGCGTATCACGGCCTCTCTTTCGGAAGGTTGGCGATCTAAGTGAAATTGTAGCCTTGGAAACTGCAGCGCGAAAAATCTTTGTAAACGAGAGGTAAAAGCATCTTCTCAAATCCTTTAGCCATGAGTTCTTAAGAATAATAAATTTCGCTCATTTAAATTTACAAAGCGATGAAAATAAAGCTCAAATACTGATTTTGCTGGCGTATGCTGGAAATGTTGGACATTGATCGTCATTTTTTCTAAAACATTTTATGTACTGATGAATCCACTCTTAGCACAGCAGGAGTAGCAAATAGAAAAATCTTCTGGGCTATTAAAAATCCAGAGGAGAATTTGGAAGTAGACGTTCTGGACGGCAGTCGTTAAACGTTAGGTGGGAAATCAAAAATAATATGCTTCTGGCCCATTTAACAATTTGGACAAATTTAACTTACATTGTTAAATACAGAAGAGATTTTAGAAAATGTACCACTTAAGAACAAATTATCTGACATGATAGAGCGCCTGCGCATAATATCCTCCTAGATGGAAAGTATATCTGAATAATAAATACTCAATTTGGATTGGACGATATGGGACAATATCATGGCCAGTAAATTGCCCCGATATTGTTCTTCTGGACATTTTTTTTTTTGGGTTCGGTCCAGCAAGCCTTACATTTCCTTCTTTCTGTCAAGAGGTCCAAGATTTCGTCTGTCATCCATTCTTGTTTCTTACCGCTTACTGTTAATCTGATGTCTTGTTGAATTTTCGTTATTTTTGTCTCAATATCCTGCTTGTTCAGATTTCTTTCTTGTTTCCAGTTATTGATCAATTTTGAACCTTAGCTCTATTTTTTAAAGATTCTTTCTCTTTTGTCTCTCAGTACTTCTTGAGTTTAAAGTCCGTTATGACAGGATTGGGCTTGCCATTAATATCTGTTCCATGGTAGGTTTTTACAGATTCTATATACCGCTTGAATTTCAGGTTCAGCAGGTTATAGTCTTCTGAGGTGTTATTTGAGTGTTAGCGATTAAGAGATTATTTTCTACGCAGAACTATGCCATTCTGTCATTTCTTGTGGCAAGTCCGTATGCTCCTATATCCTATATCAGTACCACAGCCAACTTTAGCGTTAAAATTTTTGATAATCGTTATCTCTCTTATTTTGTGAGTAGCATTACTTCTTCTATTTTCTTGTAAAATTCTTCAATTTCCTGATTTGATTTGTCACCTGTTGGGATATAAATCTGATTTATATTTAAGTTCCTATGAGTTGTTTGTAATTCTGATAACGCCACTATATTGCTCAGAAGTCCGATTGCGCTATTCTGTTGGAAGCGAAAATAGCCGTACCATATCGGTGTTCTGACGTGGCATGAAAATAATAATTTTAATGTTAATCTCTTATGCTTACCTTTACTAGCTGCCATATTTCATTTGCAATACTTTAATTTTTGTGAAATAACTACTTTTCTAAATAATAATTGTATTTATTGGAAGGGGTAGAAGGAGGACTAACTAACACGGGAACAACAAGAACAAGCACTATACACATTTGCACAAAGATCTTAAAAGTGTGAAACATAGAATATAAACGGTTGTGACAAATTAAGGAATAAATTCAATATTTTGAAAATTGTCACCTAAATTTTGAATCACTCGGCCACGTTGATTTAATTTAATTTTTGCGCATATTTTCATCATCAATAATTTATAAGGTACAGGGCCCTTCACAAAACCTGTATATGAAGATCGAAAATTCAACAATTTGATGGTTCTAAGATAAAACAGTTAGATGCTACATCTTCAAGGTGCGAAAATTGTCATTATTTTTATACCAGAATCTCGAAAACTGTACATTTCAATTATAGCTTATGTTATATGGAATATATCTAGAATAAGTCCAAAAATGGAGTATTTCATTAAAAAGTATAAAGTCACAGTTATATATATTTCGTTAGCCATCCTGTACACTTCCAGATAATTTTTAAATATTCGTAAATATAAACTGAAATTGACGTGTCCCAGCGTTTTCAGGTTAATTTGACTATTTACAGGGTATTGAATTGACTGTAAGACAACCCTGTATGATACAATTTGTGATTTAAAAAAAGATATAATACCAAATTCAACATAATAAATATTTAGGTAATTCAAGACCAGTGCAACTTAAAGGGAAACTCGAGACAACTTTCGATAACCCTTTTTATTTCAAGAAGAAAATAAGAACTTTTTTAGATCGGTATTGATTTGTAAACATCTTACGCGGCGGTATGAGGGTAAATCTCGGCAAATGGGACAGAAATGTGCAAGCGGATGTGACATCATAACCATGCGCAGTCTACTTCAGCGCTTCCTTGTAAAACGTGTTCTTTCTAACGCCAGAATATAGGCAACTAATTCCAAATAAGTGGTTGCCTATATTCAGGCGTCACGCGGCCTAAGGTGGCATTAGATTTTCATGTCGATGATGTCCATATAGAATATGTAGTGATGAGCGAGACTAATCTTGGTTTTGCGGTCTTGGTTTTGGTCTCGCAGAAAAAGCAAGACCAAGACCAGCTCCAGGTCTGCAAGACCAAACAGTGCAAGACCAAGACCTAGTATTGCAAGACTTACACAAGACCAAGACCTAGCATGCAGGAGTCTTGCGGTCGCAAATTTTAATTTGTTGACATATTGCCCTTAATTCTGAAATCGAAATTGTTGAGTCGAAATATGAAGAAAAAACTTCCTGTCAAAAATCATTTTGTTTGTGAAATACATGCAGGGAAAGTTAGACCGTGTGATTTTGGCCAGTAAGCCCTTGGGAGGCTATAATAATACGCATATTCTGATGTTATAAAGTGATAAATTGAAGCGTCATCCTGGGGTTCTTCACATACAGTGTGTGGAAGGTATTTTTGGAATCTTGAAAATTATAAGAGATAAAACATTGGTTAAGTGGACAACGTTCTAAAATATTTAATTGCTAGTTCAATTCTGCTTTGATAATGAATTAATCTTAATGAATCATAATAATGAATTTTATTTATCTTTTTCCATTTTCGGTATATTATCAAAAAACGAAAAAAAAATTATTTTTTAAAACTGTTGATGTTAAGTAGTTTTTAAATGTTTGTTTGTACCTACTATATTTTTTCGACAAAATATAGTACAGAGTTTAACAGTCGTCCTTGTATTACGCTGTGTAATTTGGTTCTTGTTTTTTAATTGTCCATTGTCTTGTTTGTAATATTCATTGTAATCCGCAATATTATCTATTTTATTTTAATCCTGTTATGAGATATGAATGTTAAGTGTACCAGACAAAAGCATAATTTTGGGAAGTTTCATGAATTTTTGTTTTCCTTTTAACAAGAATTAATTATTTCTATGACATGCATATGCATTACATATTTTATCATTAGAAACTCTTTCTGCTATTTCATTTCGTTAATCCGTTTTTTTTTTTATTTTGTGTGTTGTTTTTTTATTTATTTATTTGTATTTTAATAAACAAAGGTTTTGTTTTTGGGCTTAAGGCTCTTGTTTTCTTTTTTATATCAAATTGTAAAATGGAACTAATTATTCTAACCTCCTCTTAACAGAACCCCGATGATGAGTTAATATAATTCGAAACGTTGGCAAGAAATAGTTGGTTTTCTGATACCTGACCAATAATCCTACAAACAACGCTCAAATTATACATTTTGATCACCAGCTTTAGTGGTTTTTTGAAAATATCTCGACAATGAAAAGAGATGGATCATTATTTAAGCAGCACTGAACTAGAAATTAAATAGCATACAACTTTTTCCATTACACCTATTTTCCAGCATTATAGTTTTCAAGTTCCCATTCCTATAATGAATGAAAGTACACTTTACCGCACGCGAGTACGTAAAATTTTTAACGAATTTGTCATTTGCTGAGAGATGCATAAAACTGATGTGCAGTTCTTCATTGAGCAATAATAATTTTGGTTTATTTCAAAACCCAGCTAACGGGCCTGCTAAGAATCGATTTTTATAGAAGGATGTAAATTCCAGTGACTGATATATATTTTTCCAAACTTATGAAATTTTATTATTGGAAAATATTCTAAAAAATTTTTCAGAATAACTGCATCAGATTATCAAGAGAGATAAATATTTACATTTCAACTCAATTATGGGCAACCATGTGTTAAAAAATAAAATGCACGTTGAAATAAAATATTTCTTGTGTAAATACACAGGATGTTTCAATATTATACGGACAAACTTAAACAAGCGATTCCTTAACTAGAAATGATTTTTTTTTGAGTATTTTTACTTAAAAAAATTACCTGATTTACTAGTTAAAATATGTCGCTGTGAGATTTAATATTGAAAAACCAAAATTTTCATACTGACAAATACTGTCGCTTTCTTTAAACCTTTATTTACTTTAAAGGACTTGAAACACTTTTTTTAAATTTTCTTTGTAAAAATTGCCTCCTATAAAAATCTACCAAAAAAAGTGCAAGACTTGCAAGAATATTGGAGCAAGACCAAGACCAAGACTGGATCCTGAAAGACCAAGACCACTTATTAGACTGCAAGGCCAAGACCACATATGCAAGGCCAAGACTAACCCGGTCTTAGTCTTGGTCTTGCATTTGCTCATCACTGACTGGATATGTTTACACATCAGTGTCTAGAGTACTCAATTTTTTTTATATATCAATTAATTTGTTTATAGCAATTAATATACTGTTATATGATTTGTTACAGTTAATTATGTTAAACGAAATAGTATATTGACAAAATAAGCAATTTTTTCGCATATTATACCTTAGGAATCTGATTTCTAAAAATCGCATTTTTAAAACATTGCTGTAGCACACACTCTTGATTTGGAAAATAAAAAACGGTTTTGTAACTGCATTTTTTTGTTAATTTTTGATGTGTCTTTTTAATAGTCAGTGAAGGGCCGGACCTCAAATTGCCTTTATTTTAATAGTAGATTAACTAAAAAAATTGTTAGGAAAACCTGAAGTTGCTATTTTAAAATGTTGCCTTACTTTTGAGAGGCATCGTTTTCCTTAATGTCTGTGATTTTTTTAGGCAAGAAGTGAGAGATCACAAGGTAAATTGGGACGCCAAATTTTCTTTTCCCTGCAAAATGATGGCTAATGCATCGACGGGAGTAATGGAAAAATGCATTTTGCGAATTTCTATCAGGAAGGAATGCAAAGGAGGGCGCAGTTTTACTAAAGTAAGTCGCTGTTTACGTGTGAATTGTTCCTGTACCTTATTATCTTTACTTTAAAGGCTTTAGAGACAATGCTTGTATTTCAGTATTTTTGACTTGGACGCCCAGTCGTCCAATGTCTTTGATTCATTTTATAGTTAATATTGAAAACTAAGTCTAGCGCTCGGTCTATAAGGTTTCGAGACATCTTAATTGTTGTTTGTAAATATATCGTGCGTCTATTATACCAGATATCTAATTTATTTTGGCCATATTTTAAATCTTAATTCGCTCTGTTTAACACATCAGAGTCTATTTTATTTAAATCAGATATCGCAAATAGCAGAAAATTTTAAAATTAAAAAATGGGACCACATATTTTTTTAAATATAACACAGTGTTAACCTTAAATTAAAAAAAAAAAACAAGTAGAATAACAGGTTCAAAATGTTTTGATTAAATTTCAAAAAAACAAATCATATACCTTTTATTTACCGCTATCGTTGGTGGATTTTTAACCATTAATTAGCTTGCGTTTATGGGTTAGTTTGAGCTACACGTTTTTAACTTAAAAAAAAAACTATGTGGTTCCATTTAAAAATATCAATTTAAGAGCTTTGTAAACATTTCTTTACTAAAACACTTTTTTCGTAGTTGGGTTTTGTGGATCTCAACTTGGCGGAATATGCTGGAGCGGGACTAATTCATAAAAAAGCTCTGTTGGAGGGATACGACGCTCGACACAGACAGGATAATAGTATGCTCAAGTTCTGCATTCAACTCAACATGATCTCAGGCGACATCTTGTTCAAAGCGTAAGTAGAAATAAATAAAAATAGGTTCTATATAGTTATCGCGGATTCATAGTTAGTGTTAAGTATTTTGCCTCTCAAGGGATGTTTTAATACAAGTTATTTAGGTTATGTTTTGTTTCTCATAATTAGTCTTAATGTTCAAGAATTTATCTGCCAACATTTTCAAACGCTGACTATAATTATTATCAACTGCGTGTTTTTTTATGTCTGTGCCACAGGCTACGAAAGGCTAAGGCCTATAATATACCCGTGAACGTTGTCCAAGTATCGAAACGCACACTTGGTGCACAGTATGAAGGACCAGAGAGGCACATAGGTGAATAGGGGGAAACTCAAATGAGTAGACTGACTCAAGGTGCTTGCAACTAACTTTTTTTGGCAGGGAGTCCTGTAGGGTGAGCACCGCAGTTGAGGGTCTCGTAGCCGTGTAGACTGGTTGATACTTGGCCGCTTGACAAGGCCTTTTCAAGTATCTTCTCTCTTCAATTTTTGTTATTCATCCAAGTCTTGAAGTTCTAAAATATTCAATAAATTCGATAGGGAGCCGACTTGCTTTGGGTCTTTTTGGCTAGTTCGGAGGCTTTTTAAATATTGAAAAATCCTCAGAGATGTGGAGCTAGTGGCTAAATGGATGAGTTGGTAGTCCCATTCGGTTTTCTGAAGATCAACGATGGCGAAGAAGGAACGTCGCGCGTCGGTTCTATCTTATAAAACTAGTAGCTTGTGGTATCGAAGCTTGAGGCTAGAAACAATAACTCCTTTATTGAGTCGGTTTTGCTAGAAGTCATGCCAGCGCCTCTAGCCTGACTTAACGACCAGCGAGTGGCTAGGATCGGCAACTTTATTTCCCTTTCCAATGACATTTTCGACTAAATTTCACCCTATAGACCCTATTCTCTACTAAGTCATAAACGCAAACTTGTGGCAGTTGACTCAATATCTTACTGCCGGTTCCCAATGAGCTTTAAATACAAAAACTAGATTTAACGAATATTTAAAATTTTATAGTCTGTGAATGCAAGCATTTTAAGTTTTTGGTGGATTTTTGGTTAGTTTGTTAGTTTTTGTTGCAGAATGTTTGAAGCCCGTAACAAAATACTTGTAATCACACTTAATCTATTGTAAAGAACTAGAGCTGACTTTAACCACAAGTCCAAATGACAGCGAATAGTAGATCGCCACACCACTACTCAGTGTTCATCCTTCCAAATATTGCATAAAGCATCTATTGTGAAACGTCTGAAATCAATGTTTCTCCGCCTTTAAGCAACCCGGTGCACCATCCATGTCCATAGAATATAAGAGTCAGTAAGAACTAGTCAGACAAAAATAAAAGCTGTTTTTAAGAATTAGAGTTTGACGCAACTTCGCTTTAATTTAGTCGACTTTGTGTCGGTTACAGATTACAAGGTGCCCGTATTTCACATTCTATATTATTATGTTGTCTAGAATGAAAATTAAGAAGATTGAAGAAAGTACATATTTTATTTATGTTACTACTAATATGAATGCTACAAATTCTAAACATTCGCAATGTCATCCAATATGTTACACGACCTGGAATCTATAAATAAGGCAATTAAAAAAACTCACGCTTGCCCCATTTAAAATGCACGCGACAACGTGGTTTTGATGGTCGTTCAGATAAAACCCCATTAAAACGTGGATCCCAAGGGGAAGTGTAAACATTATTGCGAGTGTTTGTTTGCACGCCGTCTCGTTATTTACATTCTAAACACACTTTTAGAAGAATGGCTAGGCTAACCCCATTAATTCAAAGTGTAGGTATATTTAATTATTATTCAAGTAGTTGCCATTTTTTACCATACATAAAGTTGAAGCCTTCAAACTAAATAATTAATTTAATGAATTTGATATATTTGTCTAGAGGAACATTTCTTAATAACCGTCAGAATTCCCCGTGAGCTTGTGAACTGATAGTTCTGAGTTCAGTTAATCACCTTCTGATGATCCATGATAGCACGATCCGGACGTGACTCCTGTTTTTTTCCAATTACATTTATTACAAAACTCATCACTCTATACGGTTCTAATAGTAAATTTTAAGCCTAAACTTTTAATAACCTTAAGTTTTTATGCATAACAAACTATGAATGAGTTAAATATTTTTTCAAAGAATGACGAGCAAAAATGGATTGACGGTCTTGTTGTTCTGGTTCTTCTGGTGCCCCCTTTTCCGGAAGCGGTTGGCCTTGCTGCAAAGCAATCCGCCAGCACAATTTGTAATCGATCTCGATGTTGACTGGCTCTAGACCAAATCGAACATAGATTCTTGTTAACTAAAACTTTATTTCAGAATAAAAAGTACTGTGATTGGTAACTACATAAATTACAAAGCTCTCTTCAATTATACTTTAAAATGTGGTTGGGGGTTAGTATTAGTAAGACGACACAACAAAGGAATCGAAGATGGAAACAAAGGCATTTACAAACACATTTACACAACCTAAGGAAGCCAAGCATTGAGCATTGCAGTTGATTATAAATTAGTCTTATTTATGGATAAAAACTTTGCTATTATGTTAACTATTTCCTGTGAAAATCGAAATTACGTTTATTATATCTAGGAAAACTTAGTCCAAGCCGTTACCGTATTCAGTAAGTTTAGTACTGAGAGCGCAGCGATCATCAAATGGTCAGAACTAGTTGTGATAAATACAATGGACCTCTGAGAAGGAAATTGAGAAATGGACCTCTGTCGATGCTACCACAGCTTACCAGGAAACGTTAAAATCAAAACTAGAGAACTTGTAAACGACGAAGGGCAGTTAAAAAAATTGTAAAGAGAGAATAAATTGTGCAATACAGAAACAAGAACTGAAATGAAGTCAAAATACAAATTACCTTAAAAGAAGAACCACAGCACATTACATATTCTGCCATTCTTGGACAAATAGACAAGTATATTTCCAAAGTCGTCAGGAATGATAATATTAGAACATACTGAGCGTTTATCCAAATTGATAGAAGATAATAAGAGTTTTAAAGTACTGAGACGGAAATTAGATATAGACAGAAAACACTATTTTGCTTTGTTTTAATTAAATACAGTTAGAATTTAAAAATAAATTCTGTTTCATAAATAAACCGTATTACGATATACGTGTGCCGATTTCAATCGGCGATCTCAATTATTATAGCATTAACGATAAACCCATCACTTTCAGGCCGTCGCCGTCTCTAAAACATAAGCAAATCCCCATGGACGACACTACGACCGACCAAAGATCGGACGAGTTCTCGAGCGGATCCTTGGCCGGATCGATCAACAGTGGCAGCTCTGGTTTTGGCAGCTTACCCAAAAAGAGAACTCCTTTACCCACAGGTAAATAAAATAGTACTTTTTAATGATGGTATAGTTTATCTTATATAATATAGTGAAATTATGAAAAGAATTTGCCAAAGATCTAATCCAACTTCGAGCTGTATCTAGACAATTAGAATATAGTAGCTGTTTTGCTTATACGCGAAGCCTTGCTACTATAGCCAGCAATTAAAACAAATAGTTACAATGAACAGATGAGAGAGAAGTAATCTATAAATGTATTTAGTTATTTGGTGAATGTTAACGATTCAAATGGAACTCAACACTGTATCTCCTACACTTTTTTTATTTGTGTTTTGCTTTCCCGTAAAACTTACTGTAATAGTATCGTGAAAGTAATTTTATACCATATCAGACATAGTCATCTAAGCATATGTAGCATATTGTACAAAAAATCTTAGTGCTGAAAAAATCCATCAATGTTGCTTAAATAATATAATCAGGTACGAAAAACCTTAATTTGTGTAGCCGAGCGGATTTTTGCGAATTACATAAAGTAGTGTTTTGTGACGTATTTCATACAATTTTTTTTCTATTTTGAAAATTTAAGAACCTTCTGAAAATAATATATATTTTTTTAAATATCTTCAAGGTCAGGTAGATAGCTTGTGGAGAACTCTGTGCAACCAGTTACATAAAGTTTTTTTGACTAGTTACATAAAGTAAGATTTCAAATCTCTTGTCAGTTATGAAAAATGATTGTTTAAATGTCAGAATTAACAAAAACATTTCTCAAGTTTTTTTGACAAATAGTTAATATGTTTGAGATTTTGAGCCTGGTTAACTTTTTATAAATAGACTTACACCATGAAATTACCTATTGCAAACCTATTGAACTAATTTTTCTATTAATCTAGTACATACCGTCTATTTTTAATTGAAGTGCTTTAAGAGAATAAACGTATAAAGTAATTTTTTTGGTCAGGTAAGTCATGCGAAGTATCCACCTGTACCGAGTGAAACGGTGAGAAACTACTCTAAATACACATAATCCGTTTTATCTATGATGAAAAGTGTCCCACAGTGTTCCATTTTGCCACTCATACTATTATTTATAATTACTTTATTTTGGTTGAACTTCTATACCAATTCATTTAGATTTTGCAGAGAGGTCATGATGAAACCATGTCGAAATATTGACCAAAGGCTCGGTCAAAGTTTTGTTATTCAATGTGTGATAAGACACTAAATACTTTAGTTGACATGATGGATCTCTCGCTCTCGAGATCACGGTGGCTAGCGCATAAAATTGCATGTGTCTCTCAAATTCTAAATTTAAGCAAAATGATTTCTTCAAGATTATTTGCTATAAAAATAGTCAAACTTTTCTACAGTATTTAATAGGTATCGTTTCATATATAGAAGAAACATTAATTTATGAAAAAAAAATGCATTTTAACAAACGTACTGCTACAGCAAATAGTGAAGAAAAAGAGAGTTAAGTTATCCTAAATTAACTAAACGAAAGAAGTATAATGACTGAACTTAATGATATTTATTTTCGATAGCCTCACATTTAACCTTTTTTAAATCTAGTACAAAATATCCTTTAAATGATTTTAAAAATACGAATACTTGAGGATGGGAGAACTTATCAATCAATATATTAAATTCCACTTTTTAAAGGTTTCGACCTCAGATTCCCCCCAGTTTTCGGCATATTACATGGCTTTCAATACGGTCAAAAATAATAATTGTAAGGTTAGTAAAACAACTTATAATTAGATTTTTAAAGTAGACTTAATTGTGTGTGTGGCTAATCATCTTACCCAAATTATCTCGCAGACAAATAAATAAATAAATAGCCATATTTCCAAAGGCCCAATTACAGGAAATTCAAATAGGTATGTATATGACAAAAGGAAGTAAAATCCTACAAATGACATACTATTGCTAACTAATCATATAAGCACATAACAAGTTACGATAATAATAACAGCAAATCACAACGTTAATAGATGTATATACGTAAATATAAAAAAAGGAAATATAATATAATACACATTGGTGTACAGGGTGGCTCGAATTCGAGTCTATGTATGGGGAACTCGAAAACCGTAAGAGATACAGTGTCGGTCAAATTAAGGCAAAATTGCACATTTAGGTGCCTAACAATATGCCGTTTAGAAAGGTTTAAAATTCCGAGTATTTCCGGAGATATCCGAAAAAAAAAACGAAATATTGAAAAAACGTGTTATTTTTTTCCTCAGCTTATTTAAAAACGGATTTCAAATTGGATTGCACTTTTCCATTGCCACTTTTTCCGCTCTATCCAATGGTGGTATCCAGTTTGGAATCCGACGTTTCGTCTTAATCAACTTCCTTTTTTTAAATACGAAATTTAATTTTTTTATCGTTTCTCAGATGATATTGGCGTTATTAATATGAATATTTGTTTTTTATTATTATTATTATTTTTTTAATTATTTTTTTTATTTCTATTTTTATTTTTTTTTAATTATGTATTTTGCTTGGGCGTAATTTTAGATAGTTTGTTACTATTGAAATTTTTATGTTCTATAAAAATATTTTATTTTGTTTTTTGTGTTAAGTGGAAAATTAAATCCTTTATTTTTAGTAAAAATAAAGTATAGTACAATTAATTAAACAGGTTCATTTATTTCTTACCCCAAAGCAAAATAAATAATTAAAAAAAAATTAAAATAAAACTTAAAAAAATAAAAATACATATTCATATTTATAACGCCAATATCATCTGAAGAACGATTAAAAACATTAAAGATCGTATTTAAAAAAAGAAAGTTATTGATGATCCCTTGAAGATGAAACGTCGGATTCCAAACTGGATACCACCATTGGATAGAGCGGAAAAAGTGAGAAAGCAAAAGTGCAATTCAATTTGAAATCCGTTTCTAAATTAGCTCAGGAAAAAAATAAAACGATTTTTCAATATTTCGGTTTTTTTTCCGGATATCTCCGGAAATACTCGGAATTTAAAAATTTTTTAAACGGCATATTGTTAGGCACCTAAATGCGCAATTTTGCCCTAATTTGACCGATACTATATCTCTTACGGTTCTCGAGTTCCCCATACATAGACTCGAATTCGAGCCACCCTGTACATAACACTAATAAACCAAAAGGAGTAACCAGACGCCTCTCGCAGGTACCTCAAAACAGTTGGTAAGCTGTCGAAATTTATGTCGCAAAAAGCGGAAACGCGATTAAAATTGTGGCACATTTTGTAAATAGAACTTTGGGATATGATATTTGACCTCGCAAGCGAAAAAGTAGGTTAATGTCTGGCACCACTGCGGGGTACGTGAAATGATAGGCATTCCAACAGAAATGGTCAGTCGATTTTAGAGGAAAGAAGCTTATGGAGAAATGATAGTGACTGAGAGTCGCGACGAACCGCCAAAGGCAACTCTGCAAACCTCCACACGATAAGATCATGGTTCAGACCTCGCTGAGGAATAGTGCCATCTTCTCTGAACATTAAATATTTTAGGAAGCGCCTCTGAACTGACTCGACTGAGTAAGCAGTTCTATATAGGGAACCAAACAATGGAACCGTAGTCCAACTTTGATCTCACGAAGGAGTAATACAAGAGCTTAAGGGTGGATACGTTTGAAAAGTGTTTGCAAGTTCTCAGTATAAAACCCAAAGCTCTAGAAGCGTTAGCCACCATCTGATCGATATGACTGGTGAAACAGAATTTTTCATCGAAAACAACACCTAGATCCCTCACCGTAGTGCGCCTAATCAAGATAGAATAATTTATGGTGTAATTAAAATGAGTTGCATTTTTAGATCGACAGTAGGAAACAACATTGCACTTGGAGATGTTTAAGCGAAGTCTGTTAGCCACACACCACCTACTGACCGTATCAATACTGGCTTGAAGAGACACGTGGTTCTTGAATGCATCGACGTGGTGGAAAATTTTCAGATCGACACCATAGGCGAGAGAGCTGCAGT
>MU189373.1:0-19978 GCA_016904865.1 Pissodes strobi | reverse complement strand
AGGGTATTAGGACGTCTTGTAGGAGGAAGCGACAGATGTACGAGCAGAGGTTGAATGGTGAGGTGAGTGATGATAGTTATCGAGTGTACGCTAAAGTACTAAAAAAGTCATTAAACAAGCAAAATTGCTATACAATACAAAATATATTTCCCAGTCTGAAAACAAAAGTAAAGCTACCTGGTCTTTAATTAATAAAATAACTAATAGAGATAAGGGCACTACAACACTTTTTGACAGTATTGATGCGGGGAAGTTTTCTGAAAAGGACTTACTTAACACAGTAAATAATGAATTTATTAATGCATGTCCAGATGTCGGGGGGCCTACCACAGACTACTCAATGATTAACGTAAACAGCAACTCTATCTTCCTGGCAGCATCCACAGCTCAAGAGGTGTGAATGAATTAAGGGAATCAAAAAATCTGTGGGGGATGGAGATACCAGTTATTCTCTTAAAGACAGTGGCTGATGTTGTATCGGAACCTTTATCTCACATAATAAATCTCTGCTTTCACAGCACGGGAGGGTATTTTTCCGGATGCACTTAAAATTGCACATGTCAAACCTATTTAAAAAAAAAAAGGAAATAAAGAAGACTTGAAAAATTACAGACCAGTGTCACTCTTATCAAACATAGGTAAGGTTTTTGAAAAACTAATGTATGAAAGAATTTTGGGTTTTTTGGATGGGAGTGCTGTGATCAACAACTGTCAATTTGAGTTCAGAAAGGGTTTTTCTACGATAAGGGCTTTATATTCGGCACTAGCGGAAATACTAGAGTCTATGAATGAAAATAAGCAAACTATTGCAGTATGTCTGGATCTTTCAAAGGCCTTCGACAGTGTGGATCACACCATTCTTGTTCAGAAGCTCGAAATCTATGGAATTAGGGGTGTGGCTAAAAATCTTATGACATCTTACTTAACGAACAGAAGGCAGTGTGTTGTTGAAAATAATCAAATTGGTACAAAGATAAAATCGAATGTGGTGCATGTATGGAAGGGTGTGCCTCAGGGCTCAATCATGGGCCCGCTATTATATATACTCTATACAAATGAGCTTCCGTCACTGATTGATGACCATGTAGTCCTGTATGCAGATGATACCTCCATCATTATGAGCAACCAGGTGGGATTAGATATGGGGCGGCATCTCGAGGGTTCGCTTGGCACTCTGCGGACAACATATTGATGAATGTAGAGAAAACTGAAATCATGCAGTTTTCAGTTAGGGGTAATGAAAATATTACATTTAAAATCAATGAAAAAAACTATGAGACAACAAAAACCATTTCATTCTTAGGTATGACAATTGATCGGAGGTTGGACTGGAGAGCGCATGTGGGGGGTCTGTCGGGGGAACTCTCGAGGTATTGCTACGCACTTAGAGTCCTTGTGAGTGAGGTGAGTGTGGAGGCCGCTTTATTTGTATATCATGCACACATCCTGTCTAGGATAAACTATGGGATTATTTTTTGGGGAAATTCTGTTGAAGTTGACAGGGTGCTAATTCTACAGAAGAGATGCCTAAGGACTATGTTCGGTGTAAAAAATAGAAACAGCTGCAAACCTGTGTGTAAAGAAAGAAAACTCTTTACAGTTACAAACTTATTTATTTTAGAATCAATAAAGTTTATATTACAGAATGGTGCACTTTTCGAATCAAATGCCAAAACACATGATTATAACACTAGAACAAAAAGTGATTTCTTACTAGACAAAACAAAATACACATTTGTACAGAGAAATGTTCATTTTAGTGTACTAAAAATCTGGAATAAAATCCCAGATAAAATAAGGTCTCTTTCAGAGAAAGAATCTTTGAATGCTTTGGTTGAAAATCCGTTCTATAATGTAGGAGATTTTTTTCAATACTCATTTTGATTGTAATGTTGATTTTAAGTTTTGATAATGTCAATGATAACAAGATAACAAGTTTTTTTTTTAATTCATTGAGTCTTCTGTCATGTTATTATGATATGTCAGTCAATTTGCAAACATCTCGAAACATACTTCATACTATACTGTCTTTAAAAGCGGTAGCAAAGGTCTTCTGCAGCCGCTCGGGAAATATGAAGAACTAAGTATCCTTAATTCTATCGTTTGAGGAAAAGAAAGTACATCCGGAATAAAAGTGGCTTTACGGCTCGTCTATAGTTGCTGGATTTTATTCCTAGCAATACAATGTACTATTTTCCTTACTTTTATCTATTTTTTTTTCTCCGCAGCTTGTTATAAAACCATGATTTATTGTATTATACCATTATACTTATCTGTTAAGATAAATGTTAATTTTGTGTAGCATATTGAGTAGCTTGGGTTAGTGGTGATAAAAATAATGTATTAATTAATTCCTTGAGCGCATAGTACCTAGTATATCAGCTATTTCACATAATATTCTAGGGCGGATATCATCTGGCCTTGAGGAAGATATTTTAAAATTCGCTATTGATACCTTCCATTTCAAATAACTTAGTTGGACCTAAGCAGAGTTTGAGTAATTTTTGATCATGTATTTCTATCAAATAATAAATGAGCCACCACGTTTCAGAGCTCGTCATAGGACAAACTCTTTCCGAATCGGGCCTCACAGCAACAACCACGGCCTTTGAGCCAACCGGTAATGAACAACTCGCCGTTCCTACTACGAACCAGGACCAATCCAGTGAACACTCGATTGTTGGTCAGAGCCAGGAACCCGGTCATAGTCGGAATTCGTCGAACACTAGCCAAATGTCAAAGGCGTCTGGCTATAGCAGCATATCGCACAGTCGGCAGAGTAGCAGTGGCGATTCGACAGCTGGTCATATCAGGTAAGAGTAATAAGAACAAAATATTTGCAGATAAATAGAGTAGGCGAGTTTTGTGGTTCTGGGATCATCTTAAAAATATTTTTTGAAAGCAAGAAAGTAATCGGACCCATGAAAGCGGCCACAGCCGTCAATGAGCCATTGTGAGTGCCTAGTCCCCTAGATTCGATCTTTTAAAGCTGTTAAGACATATTCAAAAAGTTTTTTTTGGGCACAGCCAATTGTAAATAGAGCTTGTTTGTTTTATCGGGTTTAGAGCACTCCTGTAGGAGTTAGTTGGCACTGGCTAATAATAAAATTATAGTATTTTATGGGACAAACCATCCAATAATAGCTAAGCTGTCAAAAATGCTAGACTTGAGTTTTAGTGACATACTCCGATGGTATAATCATGTAGGTATCCAACTTTTGCTCCAAGCTCCACAGAAAATTTACTTCACGAATTTTGATCACCTGTGGTATGTAATACTGAGCTGTCCTCTGTTCTGTCCGAAACTCTCACTCCAGTTTGTCGTTTTAAAGAGTCCTTCAGTTTTCTACAGTTCTTTGATCAATTCTGCATAGTTTTTCTGATTAAAAATCTTTCGGTTATTTGGTTTTTTTTGTATGCATGCCTATAATTATGATTACCCATAATTTCGACGAGACGCTTCAAATTATAAATTGTCTTTCGGTTAACATTGTAAATGATTCCTTCGTTGAAAAGTCGAATGCAATTTTCCCTTCATATTAATTAAAATTTACAAACGATTGTAAGGTTGAGATGTTTCACGTGTCAGATTATTTCTAAAATAATGTTAATAGTTTTTGATTCCATAGAAACGGAATGTTGTTTGTTTTCCCATGCAGTATTGGCTTCATTAGGTAAGGTAAACTTCGGATAAGGTGTCTCTGGGACTCCATTGTTATTAATACATGATTTTTTTTGCTAAAATGTAAAGATGAATTTAGTTTTTTTATTTAATACTATTTTACATGTAGGTATCAAGGAAGTCCGCGGTTTTCGCCCCCTCAAGATGCCGCTGGGGGCGTGCGCCCCCCCGCCCTTAGATCCGGCTCTGCAATTACTATATTAAATACTTCATTTCAGACATAATGCCGAAATATTGGAATATGTCCACTTAGACGGTAATAATCAGTAAACGGAAAGAGTCGTTTCGATATATTGACTTGAACTTCAACTTGACCAATTTTAAGGCAAAGCAAATCCATAGTGTCCATTTGGCACGCACTCATTATCCTTATTTTAAACAATTTCGTGTACCCTTCGTTTTTGTTTATTATTGACCCGGTATAATGTGGAAATTTCAACCCTCAAATAAAATCCTGAACCATAGAAAATCTACATGAAATAAGGATTCCAAATCTGCAGAAATCATCAAGATCCGTCAATCCAATGTCAAGTTATAGGATTTTTAAAATCTTGTTACCTTAATTTGATGTTTAATAGTGTGTTCAAGGCTAAAGGGCCTAAATCAAAAAACTGACAGAAACGTCTAGAGATATTGATGTTACCTTAGTAACGAACCATATTGCAGGGACCAAAAAATATTTTTGCCGAACTGTCACACACACACTCAAACTTTTTGATTTTTTCCATCACTTTATTGATCACCCAGTATATCATAATCCTATAGCCCCATAAAAAAATTTACGTCATGCGGCTTAATCAGGAATAAACTAGCTTTTAAAATCCGCAAGCCGCGTTCAAAAGAAAAAATTTCTAACGAACTTTGAAATTTGCCTAAAAATCGATTTCTGTAAGTTCGAGTGTCCAACAGTTTATTTGATATAATTATTGAATTGAAATAGATTCCGTAGTTTTTTTTTCTGTATCAAATATACCCCTTTCTTGCTTTCAAAAATATTTTGTGGCAAAAAGTTTGGTAATTTAATTATTAGACGGATTTAATTTATTCTTGCGTGATAGTGTAATAATGTGGTGTCAGTGATTGTGGGGTTGTCGTATTTCAATTAATTAACCTTGTGAGCATTTTGCAGAATAAAAACTATTTTGGTCACATTCCCTGTAATTCAGTTTTGTTGAAAAATGTCATAAGGGAAATGATTTGCAATTAAGATAGTGAATTAATTTTTTATTTATACAGTTTTTAAATATTAATCGTCACTAGAATGAAATCAATTAAATTGAATTATAGCTACGATTTGCTTAGGATGTTCCGTAGAATTCAGAAATCTAATAATATACAAGACATTCCATTTAAAAGGATAAAGCTTAGGCCCACTACGATTTCTTGAGGAACCCATTATTTTTGATATTACTTTCACCTTATGTTGCTATTATTTATTACTCTTTACTTAGTGCTTTTGATATATCTTTTAAAAGGATTTGTCCCAATTAGTTAATACCCTGCATTTAGGTAGTTCTTAATTCTTTCTTTTTAATCACGAATCAACGTTTTTCATTCATTGCAAAAAATAGATGGATTTACGGTAGCTTTGAACATATAGCTTTATTTTTTTTATTTTCGAATCTTATTTTTATATTATGTTGCATTTTTTATAAAGTTACACTGCAAACTTGCATGCATGCCTAACAGGACTATATATATGTTATTTCTTCTGGCAACAGGAACGCCTTGCAGCACGATTCGCTTCGTAGGCCCACCTCCAAATTCCACCGTACCTACACTTTCCCCAAATATCGTCTTAACATCCCTACGACAATTCTGTCCGAATCTCCTAGACCTCCCAGCCTTGATCTAAGTGATTCTGACGGTTTCCATACTCCTCAGGGCGATATCAGCACTCCGAACTCCGCCCCTGTTGTTAACGGTGATAGTGAAGCATTTTATACCCCTCAAGGTGAGTTTATAACTTCTAGGAATTATTCTAGTAATCATTCGATGGACTTGACTACTCCTAGAAAGTATCACAAGCAGAAAAGTATGCAAAGTTCTACCAGCAATGAAACGGATGACGTTTTTAAAACCCCCGATGGTTGTTTTAATACCAACACTGATATTTTCGATAAAAACTTTAATAGTTTGCAGAAGAGCGCTTCCAGTAGCGTGGTGGAGAGAATTCAAACTAATTTGCCTATGCAAAGCAGGATTTCTCTTGCAAAAAATAATGACGCTCAGAAGTCGAAGGATTTAGACAAAGAGGTAGAAGTCCGCCGGAAGATTTCTTATTTCGAACGTCGCTCGCAGCATTCTTGTAATAATAACTATGCTTTAAAACCACCTGTAGAGGGCGTGCTACGTTCCAAAAGTGACTTCATCATACCGAAACTCTCTCCGGACCCTCCACGCGCTGAACGCACCCTGTCCAATATGATAGCGGCGTTTCTTACGCCGCGCTTGCCCCGTAAGGAAATCGGAGCGCAGTCTACACCTCTTAAAAGCAATGATCTTGGCTTAGTCCCTCCTTTTTCCGATCCTTTATGCAGGGAAGATTCCAGGGCTGTATCGATGGGGAATTTGAAATTCGGCAACGAAGGGAACTTGGCTGTTCACGGGTCGATTGGCAGCAGGTAGGTTGGATGGAGTTAGGTTTTCTTTTACCTGGCCTTGTTTAACATAATAATAATAGAAAAATAATCCGCCGCATATTTCATTAAGCACACTAGTTTGTGCGAGTTAATTTCATATATAGTGCCAAAAATAATGTGACAGACGAAAATCAGATGTTAGTTACTGATTTGGCTCCATATGTCAGAACTAACTCGCACATGCGACGAATTATTTCTTCTATCAGTTTTTGGGTTTTGGTGGATTTGATGCTTGGGGTTTTTAATATTTTATAATGGAGAAAGGTGTTGCTTGGTGCACTAATTTTATGTAACTGGTTGTTAGTGTGTATTTGCAGGTTTTGGAATAGTTGTTATGGATCTTATTTATAGGCCAGTAAAACTAGGTGGACGACCCTGAACAAATTCGCTACAAGCTAATTTTTGCACCATTGAATTCCTATTGGGGTTTTATATAACTGACTAAAAATCCCGAAAAGTCCGATAAGGGGCGCCACCCCAAAATCACCCCTATAGGTACATTTTTCAAGCTTTTTGCAATTTTCTCAAAAACGATAATTTTCTGCGAAAATTTATAAGATATATTTTTTGTAGAGCATAAAATTCCCAATCCACTGGTATAAGATACTTTATTATTAAAATGTGTTTAATGCCTAATATACGTCGATCAATGTACGAGTATGAAAATGTAAGTGCCCATTAAGCATATAGCCTACACTATTTTTCGTATATATTGTGTACCACGCCTCTTCTAATCCACTTTCATCCATGAAGTACCCAATACACCCAAAAAATTACATCAAACAGTGAAAACCTCTGAAGTCTAACAAATACGTTGGAAATACCACTATCAGCAGGGGCTGATCCGACAATTTCTGATGCTTTCCAGTATAACGGCTGATCAAAAGTTTACTATACAAGTAGTCTGACCAATTTTCTTGCATTCGTTTATTGTAAATATGATAGCTGTGTATATTGTACTCAGATTGTTAGGATCTAAATTTATAAATGGAACAGGTCAAACACGTGTTTTTATATATTCAGTTTCTGTTTGTTGAAATGACATAAAACCACTCCACGATTGGAAAGAGGAAGCCCCAAAAATATGCCCCATATGTCATAAGGTATTGTAGAATAGAAAATTACGATAATTATGGGGTTGTGCAACTCCCTCAAAATATCTTAATTTGCTCTTTTGAAAACTAGAGTCTGCGGATTTTGATTTACTTTCATACAGCCAAACCCCCCCTTTTTAGGAATATCACAATATTTTTTTGGTCTAACAATAGGTTTGTTCTAGCAGCGATTTCAAACAGTTTCAAACCGTCCGGAGTTTGCGCATAACGATATAAGCGTCGCTTATATGGCTATGCGCAAACTCCGTACGGTTTGGAACCGTTTGAAATCGCTGCTAGAACAAACCTAATGTTATCGCTAATATTAACAGCTTTATATGAGGGTACACGCCCATAGCATGAAAAGTCCCGTGGCCATCTAGAGTTCTGGTATTAAAATCTGCATTGTCGAAAACCCATTGGACGAAAGCTGTATCAGAAATAGAAATTGTATTAGATTCAGACATGTCAAATTTAAGCACTTCTGTGTACGTTTCGCAAAAGGCAAAATTTGAAGGCAGATCTAAGAGATATCTAGAACCAAATCGACGATGTAAATGACATGTCTTTCATTTTATCTTCTAACTCTTGCAAAGAGAACTGACAACAATCTTCAGAATTTTCTATAAAGTCACGTAATTTTTTAAAGGTACCTTTATCGATGGGGCGTCCAGCTTTTTATATGGTACCTTGCTTCTGCAGCCACAAGATCACCTGTGATAACTATTCTTGCATACATTTTGTGGAACCAGTCGTAATTTCTTGCATTACATTGAGCTTCAATGTTTTGTTTTATGCCTAAAGTTGCAACCGTTCGCACATTTTTATGTGGCTTTTTGATAGTTCCACACATATCGCCACAAAATAAGCAATGCCTCTTAAAATGAAATTTATTTCCAGATTTAATTCTTGTTTGTTTGCCCCCAGAAATTTCATTTGTATTTTGCTTAGACTCTGCAGGTCGTATAGATGATTCACGAGTGTAATTTTTTCTACAAGATACGTGTAACTGTAGCTGGTTAATATTTACAATATTTTGCCGTAATCCATCCTTGTATCTCTTACTACATTCTATGAGTTTTGTAATTCCTTTTCGAGATACATTTACTGTTTGCCCTGAGCTTAGAGTTGCTAGACATATTAAACAGCCATTGCTGTAATAAAAGAAATAAAATCCAAATTAAACCTGCTAAACCGATTTTAAAGCAATACGCTTTATAATAAGCAGACACGTTAACAAAAATTGTCTCAAATGCACTCTTGTAATCTTGTTAAACACTTACGAACGAATTCACGGCATCAAAAGCGGTGGGCTGCTGTCGCGCTCTGGTCGCGTTGCACCCCCTCTGCGCCCTTACCTTATTGGGGGAATTTGTTTCAGGATGTTATTTCGCTGTTATTAAAAATATATAAAAAATATCTCAATATTTCATTACAGACGATTTTTAAAAGTAAATTGCCAACACAAATGAATGATATACGAGTATAACACAAATGAATGATATACGAGTATAACACCAAAAAGTATTTTATTGGTGATTTTCCACTAAAATTCAAAATAGATTAAGTATGAAGGGCTGAATCAACTTTTCAAATAATAAAAACGAGTATACCGTTTGATTGGTAATTTTGTGCACTACAAAGAACTTATCTTATAAATTTTCTGAGAAACTTATTGGTTTTGAGGAAATTGGAAAAAACTTCAAAAATGTACCTATGGTGGTGATTTTGGGGTTGCGCCCTTTATCGGATATTTTGGGATTTTCAGTCAGTTGTATAAAAACCCCAAAGGAATACAATGGCGCAAAAATTAGCTTGTAGCGAATTTGTCCGAGGTTTGGGTAAAAATATGGATAGTTTTATTGGCCTATTACTTTTTTTGTATTGTACTATATTTACTTCTACTACTTTTTTTAATAGGAATTATTTATGCGACATATTTGTAGATTCCCTTGGCGACATTAAATTTCCCTTTTATTGGCGTTCCTTTCAAAGTTCTGTATTGCAAACATTATTCCAGTGATTGTTATGCATTTTTCGGATTGATTGCCCATTCTTAAATTGTTGAAAATTTTTCATTAAGTGCCAGAGTGGTAAATCATTGTATACAGCTTAAGTTTTATGAAAAAATTTTGGCAGGATTTAAATATCTTTTTACGAAAGATAAATTTTATATTCATTTAAAGCAATTTTATCAACAGGAGGGTTGGTTAAATTTTGCTGACATTTTTTTTATTATATCAGACAGTCGCATTTTCTAACATCTTTAGGAATTAAAAAGTAAGTTTTTTATTCTTGGGCATGTTTTGATCGTCTACGAGTTGAAATAGGTTGTGTATCTAAAACTCATAACTAGCGCAAAGTAGTTAGTTAGTAGCTCAAATAAGAATAGAATATATGTATTAACAAATAATTAAATCGCCGGTGCCGTTTAAAAATTATAGCCGAATATGATAATCTTCAAAATTCTACATTTTAAAAATAAAAGCGTGCAACAAATTCGGAATATGCTTTAAGAAAAGATGGCAAAAACCGATTAATTGGAATTAAGCACCCGAATACGCAAGCGTGTAAAATTAGTTCAGAACGCACTAGTGTCGTTCTGAACTACTTTCTTGAAACACGGTCGATATATTTAGGTCGAGGACTATTTAATCGTAAATAAAAGTATTTTTGTTAAACGTTTCTTAAATCTGATGAACTTTCTAAAGCAGATTAAATAACTGGTAATATCGCTGGCTATAGTATTTCTGTTAAGTCAAAACCGTTTAAAAAAGTTTAAATAATATGCAGATTTGGGTGCAATGCAACGCTTATTATAAGATTACATATAATTACATTTAGTATAATATAGAGCAAAGCAAGAAATGTCTGAGTAGTAGACGATTCTCAAGTTATGGATTACGATGAAAAATCGTGCATATTGCTTCTTTCTGTAGGTTATAGGGTGGTTTATGTAGTTCATTGGTTTCTCAAGATTTTTTCCAAGCTTTAACTAACCGTATGTATGGCCTTTTAATTAATTACAAGTGTTTTGAAAATCCTTCGAATTTGGAAAACCATAGCTGTTCAAATTAGGACAATCTTATGCAACTTGCGCCCTTTTATATCATCGAGGTAGTTGAAAAAAATTATTTGTTTCTAATATTAAAATACTGAGAAATATTTTTTGTTTTTTCCGACTTTATGTAAAGAGCTAATGCAAAATAGATTTCGCATTATTGCTGTCGTTTTTTTCCTCCGAC
Organism: Pissodes strobi; assembly: GCA_016904865.1. Lineage (NCBI taxonomy): Eukaryota > Metazoa > Arthropoda > Insecta > Coleoptera > Curculionidae > Pissodes > Pissodes strobi. The sequence continues at coordinate 9,315 of MU189373.1, read as the reverse complement.
AATTTGCCACTCTCCAATTTTTCAATTCATTATCGGGGCTCCATCATTTTTTTTTTGTAACTATTGATTTTTCTTATTGCGTTTCCAGGAGGTTTTCATCTAAACCACAGCGATAAATCATCAAATTTGGTAGGCGGAATTTGTACTTGCGAAATTGGGTGGTAGATCGTTAGTTTTGAAAACAAAATAAGAAATCCGGGTGCGGCTTGAAAAAATTGAATTAAAGCAGGTGGTCGGAGGTAAAAATGGTTGGTGCAAACTTTGAAAGCATCAATTGTCAGAAAGAAAAATACGATGTGTATTGTGATATATCTTTCGAAATTCGGTTGAAAAAAATTAACACTATCTTTCAGAATTGCAGTTTTATCATCATTTCGTAACTATTGACGAGATATATTTGGGCTTCTAATAATTGCGCAACTCAAATTTAATCATTTTTCTTACTGTTCCCAAACGTTCCCTCAGACATCTTAATAGCCATTAAACTTAGAAGATTCAAATAACTGTTCTAGCTCTCTCTAATTAGCTCTTAGCTCGCATTCATCAGTGTGTTAGAAGTTACATAATTTTTAATATATAAATCGATAACATTTCCAATAACAATAGATCAAAGTCTGTATTGTGATATTATGTCTCTTGTTTGTCATGTTAAATCAGTTTGTTGTTCAATGTTTCCTCATAAATTAATTTCCCTACTAACCTCCCAGGCTGCACCGCAAGATGCTGTTAGACGGACCCCCTGTGACGAAGTTGGCTCCCTGCGAAAGTCCTCCTGAAGATAATGGTGAAGAGGAGAACACTTTCTTGGAAGAGAGACAGCGTCGATCGAGTACTACTCTGATTCTGTTAGTTTTTTGGACAGATTTTAACTATATCTTGCATTTTTGTTGCTTTTAATATGCGATTGTTCTGACATCTAAATGGATGACAGTTACCATCTACACATTCAACAAAGCGCGGCAATGTGAATGTAGGTCAAGTGTCGTTCTAAACCACTGGATATTACTGCTATTTTAACTCTGGTCCTCAAGGACGCCGAATTTAATGGCGTAATTTAATTGAGGCATTCAAAACTGGAAATAAGTTATTTTCAAGAATGGCCCATTATGCACTCAACTATTGTGTTAATTAGGATGCCTGGTTCGTTAGTACAGATGAAGCATTGGGGTACTCTAATGATCGACAAATGAAAATAGTCTGGCCGTGTTGGAGCTCATTTCTCGAATATCGATTCACGGGAGTGCTAACCGCAGAAGCCTAAGTATGCTTCTGCGGTTAGTTGATAAATTTTAAAAGTGACTTCGATTTACTTGCCATTGTCATTAGACACCCGAATCAAAATCGCTGATGTGACTTCCAATATAACGAAAACGTTCTCATTGATTAAAATTTGATTGTCATCCATCTCTATTCCAGCGAAAGCCTAATGCCTAAACTGTCTAGCCCATTATGAGTTTGACAAATAAAATGTATATACTGCTATTCATACGATGCAGCGATGAAAATAGAGAAGTGTCTTTGTAGCTTCTTTAAGGCTATACTTTTATAGCACTTACCAATAATGTAATTCACGTTTTGAATTGCCATTACATTTGGGTTAAGTAACGTCCCTTGACCTACTCTATGAATGTACTAATGGTAGCCTTCAGTGGAATGTTAAATATTTGATATTATTTCATTATTGAAATTGATTACTGGTTGTTAATAAGCTTTTGCAAAGGAAGCCATTATAAGATATGGTTTAATCAAACCAAAAAAATATATAAAAATGATTTTTTCAAATAGTCAAGTTTGCTAATACCATTTAACATTCCTTTTTATTTCCAGAACAGCATATTCAATGTATTTAGTTTTTTTTTTACGTAACGCTGAATGTGCTTATTTTTTCTGTTGGCGAAGTTTTTTTTGTGTGGTTCAACTTGAGTTTTTCTAAGAAGCATTTCTTTACTTTTATTATTTGATTAATTAATTTAGGTTTCTTAGATCCGTCTAATATTTGGCTCCTGCATAACTGTTAAAGCAAGAAAATCGATTTTCAAAAATCAATAAATGGAAATCGATATCTTCACAGCTTTATCTGCCAGACAAGTTTTTACCTGTTTCTCAATCTCAATCTGATTGAAAATTTATATGTAGGACCGCTTTGGGTGTAAGTTGCACAAGTGCTAAATTAGTGACCTTAAAGAAGCTGAAAAACGTAAAAAAACTTGAAAATCCTTGACTTTTCGAGGAACAATCTGCCCTCCTTTTATTTGTCAAAAGCGAGATTTACAAAAATGAAAATGATTATTAAATACAATTATAACGTTAAGAATGGCAAAATAGTAAAAAAGAGGTACTGTATATAAATAAGTATTATGTTTTTGGAAGAATTCAATAATTTCCGTTGAATGATTTACTTAATTTTTAAATGTCTGTTATCAGCATCAGTTTTTAGCAAAACAACCAAGTGTTATTAAAATTAGCGGAAACTGAAGCAACACATTCATCTTTATTTAGTAATATTAAAGCACTTTGCTTTGCTCTCATTTGCTAAAATTCCAATAATAAAGTAATATGATTCTTGTCAAAGTCAAAACTTGATAGATCTTTTACTGTTTTCCTGTTCTTAACATTATAATCGTATTTACTATCATTTCGATTTTTTAATTTCTCGTTTTGGATCACGGGGGCAGATTTGTTCTTCGAAACGTCAAGATTTTTCGGTTCACTCTTTCTATGGTTACTAAATTAGCACTTGTGCAATTTACTGGAGCCAGAACCGAAGCGTTCCTGTATAGAAATTTTCAATAACACTGAGATGGAGAAACAGGTAAGAATTTTTTCTTCACAAAGATGAGTCCTCTACAACAATATAGAAAATATCTACATCACAGCTCATTAATTTAGTCTAACAGCTAATAGTCAGAAAAACCTATTCTGTTGTGTTATATGGCTTCAGGATAGTTTTTCTTATTTTTGAAACACATGTTAGGTCAAATGAAATGTTAAAATAAATCTTCTTTTTGAACTATTTTATCGCACTGTAACTATCGAGAACTTGCAGAAATTAGTAAATAGCAGTATTACATATTTAGGTTTATACGCAGTTTATTTTAAGTGCCACTATTATACTGTATATACTGTGTAGTTTAATTCTCTCTTTATATTTTACCTGCTTTGTGTTAATTCATTGTATTATAGGCTTTACTATTTTTTTCTGTAATTATGCTTCCTTCTTTGTGCTAAACTGGAAATGCTTCTTTATTATAGTGCAATTAATTCCTTTCATTGTATTATTATCAGTTTTGATAAGTTTTAATTGCTTACTACTTTTGCTAAGTTGCCTAGTTCTCAGAAAAGAAATCGATTAAACTTCAGATACAATTGTTTATTTAAGGGCCGAAGCCCACGTTTTTATTTTTCTTTTAAAAAATTACGCTCTAGGTATATGATTTCATCATTTAAAGATATTAGTATTGAATCGTAATAGTATTTCTTTTTTTATTCAGGAACCCTAGTTCTGGCAGCATACAAACTACAAGCGACACTGGATCTTTGGACAGAGCCAAGGCGGCGTACGAACGACGAAAAAAGAACCCTAACGTGCAGGACGACACGGGCAGCGGTGGCGTTTCGGGGCGCGTGGAAATCACCAGGGTCAACCCCGAAGACTTCATCGCCGATTTGTTGAAGAGCACCAATCTGGAACAGCCGGACGACTCTGCTGAAAGTAAGTGATCGGTATAGATGAACATATAATATCCGTGGAATAAGTACATGACATTTCAAACAAAAGCTAACTTGTTCAATGCAAAGTTTTCTCATTTGGAATGCTTTTATTTTTATTATTTCGATAAAAACGAAAGAGCATTGAAGCTTGGTTAATTTTTGCCTGGGAATCAAAGTAAAATAAATCAAACGAATATGGTAAAAACGTAAACGAAAGTGACCGCAGAACGCTCAATGCATATCTTAACAAAAATGCAATAATACAAATCACTGCAAAATTAAATAAAAATTATATATTTAAGCTACTTATAATTATTTTTATTATTATACCTCGATTAAGGTTGTTTTATGTAAGGAAAACAATAAAATAAATTTCTCTGCCAAAACCGTCGTTCCAAGGGAGGAACCTATTGGCGGTAGCACGGTGGAACGAACCCTCAATTATTGGACATTTGAACGAAAAATTAAAGTAAGATTCTGGTTATTGTTTTAATTTATTATTGTACTATAATCACTCTTTGAAAATTTACGCATCAATTTTGAAAGGTCGTGTTTTTATTGTCATATGTGCTGATCATTTTAAATGTAAACACGTAATATCGATTGAAGTCATGCGGTTTTAAATCCTTACAAGTATTTTAAACAACAGCAAATAACTCATTTCAAGAACATCTCTACTTGCAAAAATATATTAAAAATTTGAATTTTTAAATCGATGGCCATATACTTCGGAATATGATGCGGAATATCCGAGATGCCAAAGTTAACACTGGATTCGAAAAATCTATTTAGGAGCCCCTAAAGGTCTTCAGGCTAGAAAAAGGGATCCGCCAGGGAGATACCATATCTCCTTTATTAGAAAACCAGTGGCGGCTCGTGGTAGGTAAAACATGTGAGGCACAAGGCCGTATCCAGCATCTTGCCTTGGGGGGTGCTCCCGCCCGCAGGAAGCTAATAATTTTCGGGGTGCCACGCCCAATTTTCGTCCAAAAGTCGTTAAAATCGTAAAAAAACGCAGTATTATCATGACGTCGCGGCCGCGTTCTCCACTAGCTGACTATTGAATGCGTATTTCTCACACTACTTCGGATAAACAAACATAGTATAGGATATCGCATGTACAGGGTGTTCCGACGAGGACTGAACAGGAGCTTATTTTTGACCTTTCCTGTATTTTTAAAACTGACCAAAATAGCCATTCGATGTATTTTTTCTGCTAATTTCAAAAGAAAAGCATTTGAACCAAAAACAAAAACTTACGCCGTGGATGAACTGTTTTTTAAATTGAATACCCTGTATATTACTATTTTTGGGCTCTAGAGAAATCTAAACACATTTCGTGTATAATAGCCTATACATATCTTTAGCTGTTTACCAAATATTGACAGTTGAAAGTCGGGCATTTTGACACTTTGACAGGCTCTAAAATCTAAACTCCACGAGATCAAAGAAAACGTTTTGCACCTGACAAAGTGTCAAAATGACCGACATTCAACTGTTAATATTTCGTAAACAGCCTGATAGGTATAGGATATTATACACGAAATGTGTTTAGATTTCTCTAGCGAGACCAATATGTAGTAATATGCTATATAACAATATTTTGTTTTTGATTAAAATGTTTTTTTGGTTAAATTTTTCAGAAATTTAGTAGAAAAAAAAAACACCGAATTGCTATTTTGGTTTGTTTTAAAAATACAGGGAAGGTCAAAATAAGCCCCTGTCCAGTCCTCGTTGGAACACCCTGTATGTAAATACGTGCTAGGCTTATTCAATCCACAATCCAGTGTTGCCAATTGCCGGATTTTTAAAGACTGTTTTTATTTTTTTCTGAATTTTTTACGACTGCAGTCGGATTTCCTGAACTTCATTATTTGATCAATCATTTCGGGGGGGTATAACCCCTAAAGCTACCTCTCCCCCCCCCCTGAACACGGCCTTCTAAAATTTTAAGATGGCGTCGTAAGGTGACGATCCGTCTGATTCCGAGAGCATTAAAAGCGATTTAGGCAGTAAAAGTACGTTTAGAAAATCCAAGTGTTGTGTTAAAAAGTCTTGTGCAGTGTACTTCTGCGTTAATTGTGACGAAATTTACCATGGGGTTGTGCAAAGCGTAAAAACATTAGATTTATAAGCCGATCACGGGTGATGTGCTGTGATTTGGCGGCAAAAGACGCCACTGATGTAAGCTTAAGCAAAGAAGATTACCTGCTTCTTAAACACCAAAATGAGAATTTGGCCCAGCAAGACAGTTTATTGAACAAACTTTTAAGTGAAATGGAGGACAAAAACTTAATACTAAAAGACAATAATGCCCTTTTAAAAGAAAATAACGGTCTTTTACTTCAAAGAATTTCTAACCTTGAAACCAAAACAAAAACATCGCCGTTGTTGCCAAGCGTGTCCCTGACAGATCGAAATCCCAACAGCTGTTTATCTGTTGACGTCAATGATAGCTACGCAAAAGCAGCAAGTACTTAAATAACCCGCCAAAACCAGGGGACAAACTCAATGACAAGAGACAGCCTTCAAACACAATCTTAAATCAGAAACTTCCTCCGGCTATAAACAAAAACAAAACAAAGGAATTGCAGCCCGTTTTAAACGTAAATCATTATTATCGAACGTCGGATGGATGAAGATACGGGAGGATGACAAGAAGTAAAAAGGCGTAAATACCCAAAAATCAGTAGACCTCTACCAGTTCGAGGAGAAATTGGAGAAAACTTTCAACTAACGGTCGCGAAAAGAACGTCCTTTCTATTTTTCATAGGCCTAGACCCAAGTACAACAGACGAACAAGTAGCCGAGTACATAAAAAATAAGTTGGATATCACATGTAAGTATGATAAAATGAAAACTCGCAAAGACTACCACAAGAGCTCATTGCAAAATACCCTCTGAGAGCAAAGTAAGAATTATGGCACCTGATGTATGGGGAAGAGGTATAACTATAAACTATTTTCTCCATCTGAGAAGACGTCCATTATACAGGGAGAGTCAAGAATAAACACCAGTACCCAAGATGACATCACAATACTTCATTAAAATGTCTGGTCTCTGAGAAACAAGTTAGATGAACTGGATGTTTTCCTGAAAACTCAAGATGAAACTACTGACATATTGTGTTTTACAGAACACTTCATGGATATGGAAGAATTGGAGGCGCTAAATGTTGTTGGTTTCTCAACTGTATCCGCCTTTGCTAGAAGCCAGCATACACATGGAGGGGCAGTAATGCTAGTCAGCAATAACATCACTGCTGAGCCATGCAAGCAACTTGAAAGTTTGTCAGCCGAGATGTCCTGTGAGATCGCAGCCATAGAGGTTAGGCACCTTAATCTGGTTGTTGTAGCTGCTTATAGGCCCCCTAAGGGGGATTTTATAACTTTTTTAAATTCAATGTCTGTATTGTTAGAAATTTTAATAGTGAATAATTTTATTGGCATAACTGGAGATTTTAACTTGCCTTTTAACTCTTTAAACGAAAAGCCTTACAGTTATTAGACTTATTTGGTGTGTATGGTTAAACTCAGGAAATTTTAGAACCTACCAGAGGTGATAATTGCCTGGATAACATATTTATAAATTACAAAGAAATTCTAACTTTTAAAACAGATACAGGGCAACCTCTTATCTCTGACCACAGGGCAGTAATGATTAAAATTTTAAAAAAGCCTCTAAAGGATATAAATGTTTTTCTCATAGGCGCAAAATGGTGTTAATTTAATGTGTAGTTATTCGTAGAATATTGATTGGGGCTTTCTAAATTCTGATTGGTCAGTCAATGAACAGAGCAATTTTTTTATGAATATCGTGGTAGACCTTTTTGAAAAATCTTTTCCCTCGAAGAAAATTGCCAAGAAAAACACAAACTTAGAGTGGTTTAATAATGATCTATATAATTCTTATAGGCAACCCGATAACACAGTTTTGTCAGTTCCGGGCCCAATATCGATTGACAATCAAAAATACCAAAAAAGCTGTAGCCTCAAAATTTATTGGGGAAAGTCAGACAACAAAGTACGTGCTGCCTGGCAACTTGTTAATGACCATATGAGAGCGGGGAAGGAATGAGCCTCTCTTGGATATCACTGCTTCTGATTTTAACACTTTCTTTGCTAGCATGCCAGGTAACGTAATAAAAAATATAAAACCGCCAAATATTCATGCCGAGGAGTATGTGCAAATAAGGTCCCAATATCCCTAGTAATGCTGTTTCATTTAGACAGGTTACGTTTGTGGAGGTCCGTGATGCTATCTTGGCCCTAAAAAATAAAAACAGTAGGGATATTTATGGATTTAGTGTTTCACTTTTAAAACGAATTAAAGATCCAGTCGTAATTCCTTTAACAAAGCTAATCAATAAATGTATCACAAACGGGGAATACCCAACTTTTCTTAAGAAAGCCAAAATCATTCCAGTTTTCAAAAAGGGTGATTTGGGTGATTTAAACAACTAGGCCTATAGCACTAATACTAAAAGTCAGTTTGGCTTTAGACAAAATCGATCTACTATCCTGGCTATTTTGAATATGATGGAGTACATAGTTGGGCTAGGAGGGACACTACATTGGTGCCACTTTCTGTGGCATCTCCAAGGCCTTTGACTGTGTGTCTCATCGTATCCTGGTGGAGAAGCTGGAATATTATGGATTATGTCCAAATTCATTGAAGTTGCTTCAGAGTTATTTGGATGGTCATGTGCAGCAGACTTGGTATGGGGGTAGACTCTCTGAGGAGTCTAGGATTTCCTATGGGGTACCTCAGGGGGTCGATTCTTGGGCCTTTACTTTTCATTATTTACATTAATGATATAGGAGTCACGGTGGGCGGTATTTTTCTTATGTATTTGATATTGTTTGCCGATGACACAACAGCACTATGCCATCACTCATCTATGTCTGAAGTGAAATCAATGATGGAAGGGGTATCGCAGCTTTGGCAAATTAGTTTGCTGCAAATAAACTGAGCCTGAATGTTGCAAAGACCGAACACGTAATTTTTGGCTTAAGACCCATACAGAGAGACGACGGAATGTCAGAGGTAGTGAGGTTTCTGGGGGTGCATCTTGAGCCTACTCTCCTATTCGAGCAGCATATAGATGAAGCAAGTAAAAAAATTGCAAGGTCCATATTTCTTTTGAAGAATCTTGTGGGCTCGGTTGACGGGTCTGTGGTCTTGATGGTGTTTCATGCTCTTGTACAATCTCATTGTAATTGTGGCATCCTAGTCTGGGGGCATACAGCCCAAGCCCAAAGAATATTTAAGCTTCAATACGAGTAATTGAGGGTCTCGGGTACCAGGAAGACGGGCGAAAGCACTTTAAGAGGCTTGGTATACTTACCTTACCATGTAGGTTTATTTTTGAATGCCTGGTCTATATGAAAATGAACATACTTGACTATCACTTATGAAACGAATGGTACCAGATATAACACAGACATACACGTTGAATTCCTCAGGCTTAAAAAATCTTGTAACGCAACCCTCTACTATGGCCCAACATTTTGTAACAAACTTCCACTAATAGACCGGGAGGTGGCGAACAAAGTTGGGTTCATTATATTTTAATATTAGGGTGATATCCAGAGTACCTATATC